>NW_005087677.1:483890-501805 GCF_000331425.1 Pseudopodoces humilis | reverse complement strand
CCCCCTTCATGTCCCTAAATCCCCTCTGTCACCCCACAGAGCCCCCAAACCCCTCTGTCCCCCATTCCTCCACCGCCCCCCCAGCTCACAGGCACATCCCAATTCCAGAGGGAGCCTCAGCTCCAGGATTTCCCTGGAGAGCGGCGCGACCCCGGCTCTGCCCAGACTCAGCGGCACCGATGGGGGTCGTGCCCCCCATCCAGGCAGCTCCAGCCTGCCCAGAGCCCCTCCCAGGGAACTGGGATGTCTCCATCCCCCTTCAGAACTCTGCGGCCTTGGATCCCAATTCCCCGCTTCCCACCGAGGCTCCGGAATTTTGGGCCTCCTTGGCCTGAAGGAGGCTGGAGAAGGATTTTTCCTGAGGGATCAGACGAGGGGAAAGGGATTTAAGCTGAAGGGGGGAAGGTTGAGGTTGGATTTTAGGAAGGAATTCCTGGCTGGGAGGGTGAGGAGGGGCTGGGATGGAATTCCCAAGGAAGCTGTGGCTGCTTCTGGATCCCTGGGAGTGTCCAAGGCCAGGCTGGACACTGGGACTTGGAGCAGCCTGGGATAGCAGGAGGGGCTGGGGTTGGAATGGGATGGGATTTGAGGTCCCTTCCAACACACACTGTTCCACCTGGAGAAGGGCAAAATGCAGGGAATGCTGAGAGTCCCTGCAGGGGCTCCAGGAGAGCTGGAGAGGGACTGGGGCCAAGGGCTGCAGGGACAGGAGCCAGGGAATGGCTTCCACTGGGAAAGGGGAGATTGGGCTGGGATCTTGGCAAGGAATTCCTACCTGGGCTGCAATTCCCAGATTTCCCATGGCTGCCCCTGGATCCCTGGGAATGCCCAAGGCCAGGCTGGACATTGGGATTGGATCCACCTGGGATGGTGGGAGCTGTCCCTGCCATGGATGGGGTGGAATGAAGCGATCCTTAATATCCCTTCCCACCCAAACCATTCCATGATTCCCTGAACCCCAACCCCATCCCTGTTTTATCATCCACTCCCTGCACCAGTACCGCAGGACAGAATTTAAAGACGCTTTTGAGGGAATAAAACAACTTTACGACCGGGATAAAACCCGGGGAGTGCCCTGACAGCGACATTTTCCACAACAAAGGGACTCGGGCTCAGCGTCTCCTCTCTGACCTTTCCCAAACCCCAAAATTTGCTTTCCCTGGAAAACAGGAGCCCGGTCCCGCTCCGGCATGGCCCTGGACTTGCAAATCCGCTGTTGTTTGGGCTTCCTCTCCCAGTGCATAAAAGATTTACGGCTGGGTGGAGCCGCTCCGATGGCTTCATTCCTTCCCTTTGCTGACAGACATCCATAAAACCCGACCTGGCTCCTGCTTTTTACCAGCACAAATCCACAGGGAATAGAAACGGAGCCGTGAGGAGACGCTTCCCGGCTGGCCGAGCGCCACGAGTGAGAATCAGGGCTGGGTTATTGTTGTTGTTGTTGTTATTTTTAATTCTTTGCTGAATCTCCTGAAGTGAGGAAAGGAGATGCAGCCGAGGAATTGGAGAATCCCAGAATTCCAGGATGGCTTGGGCCGGAAGGGTCTTAAAGCTCATCCCATTCCAGCCTCATCCATGGGCAGGGACACCTCCCGTTATCCCTGGCTGCTCCAACCTGGTCTTGGACACTCCCAGGGATCCAGGGAAAGCCACAGCAAATCTGGGAATTCCATGTCAGGGTCTCCCCACCCTCACAGGGAACAATTTCCCCTTAAATCCCTTTTAACGCAATCCCAGAATCCCAGGATTGCTGAGGTTGGAAAAGACTTCCAAGATCATCGAGTCCAAGCTGTGCCCGATCCCTACCTTGTCCCCAGCCCAGAACCCTGAGTGCCACACCCAGGAATTCCTTGGACACCTCCAGGAATGGGGACGGAGAATGATCCCGAGAAAATATCCTGATAAAAGATGGCCCACAGAAAAATACCCTAAAAAAGGATGATCCATGGAAAAATATCCTATAAAAGGATGATCCATGGAAAACTACCCTAAAAAAGGATGTTCCATGGAAAAATATCCAATAAAAGGATAATCCATGGAAGAGAATCCTATTAAAGGATAACCCACAGAAAAATATCCTAATAAAGGATGACCCATGGAAAACTACCCTAAAAAAGGATGTTCCATGGAAAAATATCCTATAAAAGGATGATCCATGGAAAACTACCCTAAAAAAGGATGATCCATGGAAAAATATCCTATAAAAGGATGTTCCATGGAAAAATATCCTATAAAAGGATGTTCCATGGAAGAATATCTTAAAAAAAGGATGATCCATGGAAAAATACCCTAATAAAGGATGATCCACAGAGAAATATTCTATAAAAGGATAATCCATGGAGAAATACCCTAATAAAGGATGTTCCATGGAAGAATATCCTATAAAAGGATAATCCACGGAAGAGAATCCTATTAAAAGATGACCCACAGAAAAATATCCTAATAAAGGATGACCCATGGAAAACTACCCTAAAAAAGGATGTTCCATGGAAGAATATCCTATAAAAGGATAATCCACGGAAGAGAATCCTATTAAAAGATGACCCACAGAAAAATATCCTAATAAAGGATGATCCATGGAAAAATATCCTAATAAAGGATCGTCCACAGCAAACGAGGAGCTGCACTGGGAGAAAACTTCCCCAAATTCCTCCTTTTGGCCCCGAAAAGTGAGCCGAAGGCACAGATTTCCAAGGACAAGTTTTTGGTGCAGAACTCGGCTCAGGACATTTCTTCCACAGAATCCCAGAATCCCAGAACATCTTGAGTGGGAAGGACCCTCCAAGGATCATCCAGCCCAAGCCCTTCCCTGCCCAGGACACCCCAAAATTCCCCCTCCTTGTTCCTGAGCGTTGCCCAAACCTCCTGGACCCTCCCTGATGCTTCCCAAGGACGCAAATTCGGAGTTTTGGCACCAGCAGCGTTTAGAGAGTGACCAAACCCACTCCAAACTTTGCAAGGAACCATCAAAGAGAGGGAAAAAAATGAGGGGAATAAAAAAATCCTTTGGGAAGCGCTCAGCCTCCGAGGTCAGCTCTTGCATCAGATCCTCGTCTCGCTCGCTCTCCCTATCTGATGCATCTCAGGGTGGGTCCCGGCCTCCCTGGGCCTCCAACCCGCGGAGTTCCTGGACTCGGCATTCCCTGGAGGCAGCCGGGGTCAAGGCACGTTCCAACACGAGGCCCAGATCCCACACGGAGCAAGGCCCGGCTTCCGTGGGCTCGGTTTTACCCAAACCAGGGCCGGCCGGCACCTCCGAGCTCTCTCATTCCTGGCTTCCCTGCTCCCAAAGATTCTCCCAAGCCACGTTCCTGCCCGGCCAGGCTCCTCCTGCTGCTGGAGGAGGTGGCCCAGAGGTCCCGTTGTCCCTAAAGCCACCGAGTCCTCCAGCAGCAGAGCTGGGCCTGAAGGGCTGGAGGACTTGGGAAGGCAAAATCGTCTCCAGGCAGGATGAAATAATTCCAGAACAATTCCCGGAGTGAGCAGAGCTTGTCTGGTGCTTGGAATCGTGGAATAGTTTGGGATGTAAAGGATCTTGGAAGCTCCTCCAGTCCAGCCCCTCTGCAGGGACATCTCCCACCCTCAGGTTGCTCGGAGCCGCATCCGGCCTGGCCTTGGATGTTTCCAGGGATGGGACAGACATCACCTCCCTAAGGAACATCTCCCAGGGGTTTTCCACCCTGACTGGAAAGAAATTATTCCTTATTTATTCCAAATAAACCTTTTTTTTCCCCATTTAAAACCATCCCCGTTGTCCTCTCCCCGCTGATAGAACCAGAAGCCAGCAACGTTCCTGGGGAACTCCGGAATTTTCCAGAGTTTTCTGTTCCAGAGAGGCTTTCTTCTCCTTCCCGAGCCATTCCCAAAGTCCTGGGAGCCCCTGTTCAGCTGCAAAGACCCGGCTCAGAGAGCTCTGAGTGGGGAGTGGATTGTGGCCTTCCAGGACCTGGAGGGAAACAATGGGAAAGATGGAGAGAGACTTTGGAAAAGGGCCGGAGGGACAGGAGCCAGGGAATGGCTTCCACTGGGAAAGGGGAGATTGGGCTGGGATCTTGGCAAGGAATTCCTGCCTGGGCTGCAATTCCCAGATTTGCTGGGGCTGCGCCTGGATCCCTGGCAGTGCCCAAGGCCTGGCTGGACACTGGGCTTGGATCCACCTGGGATTTTGGGAAGTGTCCCTGCGCATGGAATGGGGCTGGAACAACAGAGGCTTTAAGATCAGTCCCACCTGAACCATTCCATGATTCCCTTTCTCTTCCCCATCCTCTCCTCCCTTGTCCCAGCACCAGCAGAGTTTCTGTTTGCTCTTAAACCTTGGATTATTTTCTGGGGTTCTAATTCCAGTGAAAAATTCCTGGGTTTTGACCCCAGATCCAGATTTTTCCCCTCTGAAACCCCAGAGGAGAGAAAGCAACGTGAGGACCTCTCTCCCAGCCTGACCCAATTTCAGGCACAGCTCAGACACGGATGAGTCAGAGCCAGGGTGAGCTTGAATTCCAAAGGGTCACGGAAAAGCGAGGGAGACGAATCGAAAAATGATTAAATCTGATCCACCCTGGAGGGTTTTAACCAACTCAGAGCTTCTGGGTGGTACAAGGACCATTCCCAAATCCACTGGGATGGGTCAGGAGCATGGCCTGGCTTAATTCCCACAAGTCCTTTTCCCCTTTGGTGTTTCCATGGAATGATATTCCTGATGGATGGATCATGGACCACGATGAACCTGACTCGAATTCCCAGATCCAGCGTGGTGGGAGATGGGATTTGCTCCACGTGGAGGGGGAATTTGGGCCTCCTCCGGTCTCCAGCCCTCCTGGCACTAACTCTGGAATTCCAGAGGTTTTCTTTAGGACACAACCCCCCACCCCATCCACCCTTAGCAATTCCAAGTTTCTCAAATTTTGGGATTACTCATTTTCCTGGGAGAGATGAAGCCCAGGGCTGAGTGTTCACCTGCAGGGGAGTTCATCAGTGACACATTCCCGATCCAGCTGCAAACAGGGAAGGGCGAAGATTCCCACCTGGCTCAGGGAACTCACCTGGGAATGTGACTCAGCCCAGCTGCTGGATCTGACCAAGCCCCAAACCTGCACATGCAGGTGGCTCCGGGAGCCGCGGCTCCGAGGCTCGGAAGCTTCTCCCGTTTTCCCTAAAATCCGGCATCCTGCACAATTCCAGGAGCTTATGCCAAAGCCTGCACCCCAAATCCTCATTCCACACCTCCCTGCCTTGCCCTGCACAGCCCTGGACCCCACACTGGGCGCTCCCTTTCGTTCCCATGGGATTCCACTCAGGAGTTTTCCGCTGTTTTTCCACTCCGAGGTTTCGGGTGGCCCCGGGCCAAAATCAGGGAGAGTTTCACCTGCACAGGTGGGAGGAGGTGAGAGAGAATCCAGCCCAGCCGAAGGGCCCGTTCCCAGGTGGGACACCCCAAAGTCCTCCTCCACATCCCGAGGGGAAAACAGGGTGGAAAATCCCACCGCTCCCCCAAAAACCATGGAGGGAAGATCTTGGCAAAGATGAAGGAATGTGAGCACTGGGATTTGCCCCCAGCTCAAGTGGCTGAAGGTTTGTTGGCATGCAGGATGAGGAATTGTCCCATTCCCTGTCATGTTCCCTCATTCCTTTCCATCAGGAAAACTCCAGGTCCTTTTCCATCTTTTCCAAAAAAATCCATCTTTTTTTTCGGTTAGTGCTGGAATTTGAGCTCCCTCCAAACTAAGAGGAGATAACGCTGGACAAGCACAGGACAGACATTCCCTGGCTGCCTTCTCCCAGTTTTTGGCCATCCACACCCAAAAGAATCCTGATGGAGATCACAGAGGGACCAGTGTGCGATACAAGAATTGTCATGGAACAGTTTGGGTTGGGAGGGATCTTAAATCCCATCCTATTCCATGGGCAGGGACCCATCCCACCATCCCAGCTGGATCCAATCCAGCCTTGGGCACTCCCAGGGATCCAGGGATCAGCCCCAGCAAATCTGGGAATTGCAGCCCAGGCAGGAATTCCTTGCCAAGATCCCAGCCCAATCTCCCCTTTCCCAGTGGAAGCCATTCCCTGGCTCCTGTCCCTGCAGCCCTTGGCCCCAGTCCCTCTCCAGCTCTCCTGGAGCCCCTGCAGGGACTCTCAGCATTCCCTGCATTTTGCCCTTCTCCGGGTGGAACAGTTCGTGTTGGAAGGGACCTTCAATCCCATCCCATTCCAACCCCAACACCTCCCACAAGCCCAGAGATTTTACACCTGTCAGGGGACAAAAATTTGAGAGATAAAAATAGCCAGCAAGTCTGGGTTGGACTGGGAATTTCTGTGTTCCGGATAAATAAAGGAGGAGCAGCCGGAAATGCTGACATCGGGATGGACAAGGAGGGGCTGGAACAGGTTTGGAGGAAGGGAAAAATCCCAAGAGAGGTGGAAGAGAAAAAATGCACATTTTCTGTCTTGAGTTTCAATAAATAGAAATAAATAAATAAATTAATAAATTAATAATAATAATAATAATAATAATAATAATAATAATAATAGTACAAAACAAAAAAAAGGAACAGGAAATTCAGGAAACCTGAAATTTGGGGTTTGTACATTTTAACCCCTTCAAAGCATAAATTTCATCTGATCTTGTGCAGCTCAACCCGCCCAAATCCAGCTCAGTCCAGGACTGGACCCTGAATGGCACCAAGACCTGATTCTTCTGCCCTGGTGCCAAATGGATTTAAAAAAAACCCCAAATAACCCAATCACTTCCATTCCTCAAGGGGAAAAAACAATAAGGGAGAATAATTTCATGGAGACCACAGAGAGAAGTCAAAATCAATCCTTAATTCTAATTCTTAAAATTTAACCTTTGCAAAAGATCGGAATTTAATCTAAAAAAAATTCATCCAAAATGGACGAATTAAGCAGGAAAAAGCTGATCTGGAAAAGGGGACAAGGAAATTGATTTAATTTGATTTTCCCAACCCATAATCAGGAATGTTTTTGATCGTCTGGGGTAAAGCCATTTTTCAAGAGGAGGATTTTGAACCTAAAATTCCCATTTCTCTTCAGTCACATTGTTTTAAATTTCAAGCTTGGTTTAAGACCAAAACCAGTCCAGGTTTTGTTTTCAGGGTCGGCATCAAGGACATTAAAACCTCTCCAAGCTGTTCCCAGGAGCCTTTAAGAAGATGAGAGAGATTTCTTTTTTATTTTTATTTTTTTTTTATCCTCTCACTTGGGACACTTCCAGACCTGGAAAAACTTGTTCTGAGTGAAAAACGAGGAGGGTGGATTTGTTGCCGGGAAAACACTGCCAAAAAAGAAAACCCACCCAAGACTTCCAGAGGGGCTCCAGAGCCCGGATTCATCCCAGTTCTCCACCGAGGAATGATTTTCATCCCCTTCCTGCAGAGTTCCTCAAGCCAGAGCTGGGATTCTCCATGGGATTCCTCCTGTGGATCCCAACTCCCTTCCCCAGCATGGAACGGGAACGTTGGGAGTGCTGGAGGTGACATTTGTCACCTTCTCCTCAGAGGGAACTTTTGCCCGGGGTGCAGATGTTCAGGTTGGGCTGGGCCGGGTGTTTCCCAGTGGGATCCAGTCCCTATCAGCTTCTCCCATTTAACAAACTGGTGTTAAACCAGTTCACAGCAGGTGTGGCTCCCATAAGGAATTCCTCCGGCTGTGGGAAACGCGCACGGAGAAAAAGTTTTGGGGTGGCGTGTCCAGGCACGCAGGGAGCCTGTCCCCGATGTCCCATGGAAGTGGCAGATCCAGGATTGCCTAATTCCCGGTGGAACCCAAGGAAAGCTCTGGAACCGTAGAAGAGCAGCCAGTGGATTGGGAGGAATTGGGAGATTCCTTGGCAAGGAGATGATGGGAGAATCGTTCAGGGAAGGCCCAAGATCTTCCTGGTTTAGGGTTTTCCACATCTCTTTTCCCTGCTGTCTTCCTGGGCAAATTCCTGCCAATTCCCTCAGCTCCAGGGGATTGAAGAATCCAAGAAGTCGTCATTCCCAGAATCGCCACCTCCTCTCTCATCCCTGCTCCTCCATCCAGGTGTCAAACACGGGAAGGAAGCGTCTCCAGGACCATCCTCTCCCAATACCCAGGACTGATACACGGCTCAGGAAGGCTGGACAGCTCTGGTTGTCCCGATCCAGAGCGTCCTGGATTCCAACAGATCGTGAGATCCAGCTCGTTCTCCTCCTCCATCCCTCAGTTCGGATATTTTAAACCCTAAATCCCTTCCCAGCAGAGAACAGGAATAATCCAAAATCCAGTCCTTCTGTCCCCCTGTGGTTGACAAACCTCTCAGAACAAGGAGTTTGTGTTTGTCCAGCTCCAAACACAACAAAGCCATGACCAGGGAATCATGGAATGCTTTGGGATGGGGAGGGACCTTGAAGACCAACTCATTCCAACCCCTGCCATGGGCAGGGACGTTGTCCGCTAGAGCCGGAATTAGTACATTCCACATGATCTTTGATGGAACCTCCAGACACTGCCAAAATACAGATGAAATATTCATGGATGTCCTTCCAGGACCTGGACGGGCCTCCAGGGAAGAGGGAGAGGCGCTCTTTGTCAGGAATTGTAGAGGTGGGACGAGGGGGAATGGCTTCCCACAGAGGTGGGGTGCTTTAGATGGGATCTTGGGAAGGAATTCCTGGCTGGGAGGGTGGGGAGGGGCTGGGCTGCAATTCCCAGATTTGCTGTGGCTGCCCCTGGATCCCTGGCAGTGTCCAAAGACAGGCTGGATGGGGCTTGGAGCACCCTGGGATAGTGGGAGGTGCCCATGGAATGGGGTGGGGCTGGGTGGGATTTAAGGTTCCTTCCACCCCAAACCATTCCATGGCTCCACATCCTTCCACTGCCTTGACACATTCCAGGACAACCACCCCGAAATCACCACGTCCATCCCGCATGGACATCCTTGGCCTTAGAACCAGCTCTCCACCCTGACTAAAGCTGCAGGCAGGGCTGGTGTGGCCAGGGGTAGAATTTTGGTCATGGCAGACCATCAGATCCCACAGCCACTGATATTTCCAGGTGCTGATATTCCCTTTAAATCCGCAAATTTCCCTTTAAATCTGACTCCGCCAGGAAGCAGCCCCCCAACAGCTCTGAGCTGGTGGCCAAGTGTCCACCTGGTGTAAAATGTCCCACTAATCCCAGATCCACAGCTTAAAACCCATCAGGCACAGGTGAGGTCCGGGATGAGGACCTGGCACCTCTTTTGTCCCTCCCGTGTTCCCGAGAAGCCAAACGAGTTCCTTGGGAATTTCAGCGCTCCTGGGTTATGCAGAGGTGCTGCTTTGATGTCCTCGATTCCCTGCACTCAGCACCCGTGTCCTGATCCCAGCTGGAGCAGAACAGCGCTTGCAGGTGGGATCCTCACCGGAGGTTTTGCAACGAGCTCCCTTTTTGCCTCTTAAACTCGTTTGTGCTCTCCGCTAAGCCGGGTTTAAACCTCCAGCCCCTCTCTGTTCCGTGGGCTCAAAGGTTCTGTACATCCCATTATAGGGGTTGGACCTGAAAGGTGTCACAGATCTGCTCCCAGAACTCCTTTGTCCCGGCGAGCCGAGGGGATTCCATGGAGGGGAACCTCCCTCTGCTCCTGAACGAACTCCATGACCCATCCTTGAACCTTTAGAGTGAGAATTCCTGGGACATTCCCACCTCCAGAAAGCAGCTGTGGAGTTATAAAATAATTTGGGTTGGAGGGACCTTAAAGATCTTCTCCTTCCACCCTATTCCATGGGCAGGGACTCCTTCCCCTATCCCAGGGTGCTCCGAGTGCTGTCTGGCCTGGCCTTGGACAGTTCCAGGGATCCAGGGGCAGCCACAACTTCCCTGGCTGTGCTGAACCCCCTTTCCCAAAAATACTTCTCATTATGGATTTTTCCTCTTCACGCTCCACATCTCTGCAGGGATACAGGGACACTAATCCCTATGGGATTTTAAATGTCAAAATCCCTGCTTTTGAAGGAAAAACTCCTTTTTTTCCCTGCGGCAGACAGAGAACCCCTCCCGCGCCAGTGTCAGGCGAGCAGGTACCCACTCCACCCTCTTAAATCCAGGAGGATTTCATGGATTTTCCATAGCGAAGCCAGGACAAGTAAAAGCTGCGAGAAAACCTCCGAAGAGGAGGGGGGACAGAGGAATACCGGGAGCTCCGGGACGGGGCTGGGACCCGCCGGACCCCGCGAGTGGCGGGGCCGGGCCAGCGCTGTCCATGGTACCGAGCGCCGCGGGGGCTGCCCCGACGAGCCCCGGGGCTGCTGCAGGGCTGAGCGCCCTTCCCGGGCTTCCCAAAGGCAAGGAGAAGGTGGATGGCAGCGTTTGGAAGTGCACGGACTGCTGGGATTTCCCCAAGTTGAGTGCTTGGCTCTCAGGTGATGGTAATTCCTGAATCCTGGAACGGGTTGGGTGGGAAGGGAATTAAAATTCATCCAGTGCCACTGCCTGCCATGGGCAGGGACAGCTTCCATGATCCCAGCTGGATCCAATCCCAGTGTCCAACCTGGCCTTGGATATTTCCAGGGATCAGCCCCAGCAAATCTGGGAATTGCAGCCCAGGCAGGAATTCCTTGCCAAGATCCCAGCCCAATCTCCCCTTTCCCAGTGGAAGCCATTCCCTGGCTCCTGTCCCTGCAGCCCTTGGCCCCAGTCCCTCTCCAGCTCTCCTGGAGCCCCTGCAGGGACTCTCAGCATTCCCTGCATTTTGCCCTTCTTCAGGTGGAACAAGCTGTTAAATTTTCATCAGGATCTGCTCTGGGAGGTGGGGGGCCTTAAAAATGAAATAAATTCCTGAAACAACCCAAAGCATAACAATTACCATGAAGAGCTTTGTTTCAGGACCAAAGGCAAGGCGGCTTCCCTGCAAAAGCCTGACAGAACAACCATTCCCATTAAATGACCGCACTTCCCACACAGGGAGAGCTGGAGCTGCTTTGGAACCATCCCCGAATCTCCGCTGAATTTTCAGTCAGAAATTGTTAAGTATCAGAACGGAGAGCGAGGATGGTGCCATAAAACGGCCCAGCAAGGGCTCAGAGCCCAGCAGGGCAGAGCCGAGGGGAGCAGTCCCCAGGGACAATGCCCTGTCCCTCCACGAAGGGCTGTGAAACACCAGGATTATCCCAGAAAAGCCAGGCTGGGAATTCCCCACCCCAAAGGAAGATTCCCAGAGGACAAGGAGAGGCAAGGGCAGATCTGATGACATCTTCATTTTCTCTCATTTCTGTGGAAATCCTGGTTAGGATGTGATGTCCCTGAATCCCTGGAAGTGTCCAAGGTCAGGTTGGACAAGGCTTGGATCCACCTGGGATAGTGGAAGTTGTCCCACGGCAAAGGGTGGGACTGGATGAGCTTTAAGGTCCCTCCCAACCCAACCCATTCCATGGTCCCACTTTACTTGTGACAAAAAGACTCAGGAGTCTCTGAAGAACAGGAAAGAAATCCCAGATCTTCTGGATCCCCAGATTCCTATAAATTACCCTAAAACCTTCCCTCCTTCACCTTTGCCGCAGCCAAACCGTCATCTCCAAGCAGCTCCTGGACAAACCGGTCCAACAATCAGATTCCAAAGGTGTTCCCAGATCTTTCTGGAGCCTGAGGGAGCCTGGACACAGCTTCCCAATGCTACCAGCACACAGCCAGTGTCCAGAACCACATCCACCACTTTTCCTGGTGGAATTTATCCCCCAAAACCTCCTCAAACCAACCCACAGCTCTCCCAGTCCTGCTGTTTCGGGAGCTTTCCCCAAAGATTCCACCTGGGTTTTCCCAGGTTTTATTCCCCACCCTCACACAGAATATCCTTCTCAATATCCCATCCATCCCTGCCCTCTGGCAGTGGGAAGCCATTCCCTGTGTCCTGTCCCTCTATCCCTTGTCCCAAGTCACTCTTCATGTTTTCTGCAGCTCCTTCCAGCACTGAGCTCATCCCAAAGCTTCTCCTCTCCAGGCTGGACCTTCCCAACTCTCCCAGCCTTTCCTCCCAGCAGAGCTGCTCCATCCCTCTGATCTCCCTGGTGCCTCCTCTGGATCTCTCTGGCAGCTCCACATCCTCCCTGTGCCAGAGCCAGACAGATCCCAGTCCAAAAAACCACGGCAAAGCTTCGCTTTAAACCCAAGCCCAGCTGAACTCGGTAGGAATTGGCTGAAGCGAAAACGAGCCCGAAAATGAGGTAAGTGTCCACAGCGTGTTTTCCACCTGTTTTCCTAAATTGCCACATGTTCCTCACGGAGCCAAAGGCTCCTCTACGTGACCCTGGGCAAATCCCAGCACCTCCCTGCGCTTTGTGTTTCCCAAACGAGAGGGGAGAGCGCTGCTCCCGTTTTTGTGAAGTGCTCCGGGATTTATGGAGGAGGAGGGCGACGTGAAAGGGGAAAAGGAGGAATTATTTCACCTCGGCGTTCCCCCCACCCCCCAAAATAAATTTTAAAAAGGTTGAGTTCTCCACTCTTTTGCTGGCATTTTGTGACTTAGCAGAAGCAAGGGTTTAGGGACCAATAAAAGCCGAGTTCAAGCGTTCTCAGCTCATTACACGTTTTCCCAATGTCTTTGCAGACGCAATTAAAGCAAAGCACCCTAAAATTAACTGGTTTCCAACACTGGAAACCTTTATTTCCTCCCTTCCCTGTCTAATTAGTGCCATGCAGTCCAAAGGGAGCAGAACTCCAATTTGTAAGTGAAACTAGGCCGAGATTAAAACCACACTCGGCAATAATGGCCCGGTGCTCCTGTAATGCCTCCTGCCTTCAAAGGGCCGAGCCGGGCCGAGCTCATTAATTCTCACAGGTTGGTAATTTGGGGTTATTAACCTCGGTTTACAGCCAGATCCTACAGAGGTGGAAGTGATTTGCCCACAGGCACCGACTCAACGCTTGAGACCCTACTGGGATTTCGGGGAGCAGCGGTGGCACCGGAGTTGGGGACCCTCCGGGATTCCAGAGGGGAGCTCAGCGCTGGCAGGGGTGGGAGAGAGAGATCCTAAGGGATTTAGGGTCGGATATAAAGCTTTTAAAACCAGGGGGGGATGTGAGAGCACCAGGCTCAGCGGGAACTGTACAACAGCCCCTCCTCACTCGCCATTCCTAACACCAGGAATATCAAAGCTTTCCTGTTTGGGGCTCCGTGGTGGATTTTCCTGCCAGGCTTCAGGCCCTGCTGCTTTCCAAGGGGCCTCTCTGAAGGCCGGCTGCCTTTGGAGACTGCCAGGATAAATCACTGGGAAGAACACTCCCCCACGAGGGCCTGCACGGCCAAATCCAGCCTGTTTATCCATGGGTATCCAAGATTTCGCTCTCACACCCCAGCTCACCTGCTGCGTCACCCCGAGGGCACCAAAATCCGTGGAAAATCTCAATTTTTAGTGAAAGTTCCCAACCCCAAAGCATCAGGATGTGGTCAGAGGTGTCTCAGTCCAGGTTTTGCGTCCCTGCCCGGTGGCACCACTAAGTGGTGTTTCCATGGGTGTTTCCATCCCCTGTTCCACATCTGGCAGCTTCCCATAACAAGCAGGACTAGGAGGCAAAACTCCTGTAAGCCCTTCCCAAACAACAACCGAAATCTCAGCAAGCATTCCCGGGATCTGGGAAACCCCATCCTCCAAATCCTGCCTGCCCTTCCCAACAGCAGAGCTGGAAAGGTGCTCACCCCAATTTTTGGGGGGTTTTTTTTGAGAAACTCCTCATCAAGGGGGGAAAAAAAAATAAAAATCCATCAAATCCAAGCCTGAAGCTCCAGAGGGCAAGAGTGAGCATGACTCCAGAGCCTTGGGATCAGGACACTCCCCTGGGAGTGGGGAGACCTGAATTCCAGTTGCCAGCACCAGGGATTGTTTCATTTTCCAAACATCAACAGTCCTTGGAGCAGGGGCTGGCGCTCCGGCCGCTCCGCCGGCTCCCAGGTGAATTTCCCAGAGCACCAACACAGCCGGCCTTGCCTGTTCTTTCTTGCTGACCCACGGAATCCCGGTTTTCCCTCTGCCAGGTGGGATGGCTTTCCCAAAATAGGGAAAAAAAGGGTGCAAGGAGGCACCTGCCACCACACAGCTCCAGGCGGGAGATGCGGCTCTGCCCCTTCCCGAGGGAAAAGGGACCTGAGCCCGCGTTTTCCACGTGTTGGGGCTGGTGAGGGGAACTGCTGACAGCAGGAGAATCCCAATCCCCTTGCAGGGATTCCAGCACTTTTTGGGATCAAGGTTTTCCATGCTCCATATGCTGCCCTTGCCTTAAAATCCAGGTCTCCGAAGATTTAACAGCACTCTGGAAGGGGAGAATTATCAAGCCTGCTGCAAGGACACAAAAATCAGGATGATTCCACTCTTCTCCAGGCATTTGTGACATCACCTCCAGCCCATGGATATTCGGTTGCCTCTTCCATGGCTTTCTGGGAGCACAATGGGAAGTGGGGGAGGAGAGATCAGAGATGTTCCACTCCTCCATCCCTTGGAAGATGGCAAGAGGAGGCTACAGAGCCAGGAGAGGGGTTGGGATACCCCAAACACCCCCAGGCACCCACCCTGACCTCCAGCACCAGCTGCAGTAAACCTGTCCCGAGGCACAGGAGCAAATCCTTCTCCTCCAGGGGGCCGCAGACTCCAGAATTTTTTGGGATGGGTGGATTATTTCGGGAACTGGGACCTGTGTGAACACCCCAAAAAGGTTCTTGGAGTGTGGGGAGGGAAAGGGAGGCACGGTCTCACACACACCTCACACCCACACGCTTCCAAATATTCCTTTCTCACACCCCCGGACCAATCCGTCTCCCACAGGGACACTATCACGGCATCGGGATCTCATTCCCAAGTCCTCTCCCGGGCACGTGTGCACACTTCCCCCTCCTCCTGCCCAGCTGTTGGCTCAGATCCCTCTCCTCAGCAGGTTCATCTCCCTGGATCCATCCAAGAGGGGTTTGGAAGATCCTAGGAAAAGTCCTTGGGGAATTTAATCAGAGGAACCATTGGGAAGATCCTGGGAAAAGTTCTAGGGGAATTTAACAAGAGAAACCATCCAAGAAGAAGCTTGGGAGATCCTAGGAAACGTTCTAGGGGAATTTAACAAGGGGAACCATTCCAAGAGCAGTTTGGGAGATCCTAGGAAAAGATCCAGGGGAATTTAATCAGAGGAAGCATTTGGAAGGTCCTAGAAAAACTTCTCAGGGAATTGAGTCAGAGGAACAATTTGGAAGATCCTAGAGAAAATTCCAGGGGAATTGAGTCAGAGGAACAACTGGGAATATCCTAGAAAAAGTTCCAGGGGAATTGGATCTGAGGAAGTATTGGGAAGATCCTAGAGGAAGTTCCAGGGGAATTGGATCAGAGGAACAAACTCAGAGCAGACCAGACAAACCCCACAAGTTGGGCAGATGCAACAGGAGAAACCTTGGAAGGATATTTTGGGAATAACAGTACGGATTTCGGCGTGGGGACACTCCCATGCAGGTGACCACCATTCCTACATGGATGACAGAGAAGTCTCCCAAATTCTCAGTCCTGAGGGGCTGTTTCCCAATTTTCCAGCTTGGGATGGGAGTTCAAACCTTGCTCCAGAGCCCAAGGAAACCAAAATTCCTGCTGGGACAAAGGTCCCAGCCCAGGAGACTCTTCCAGTCTCTTTCCTCTCCACAGGGTTTGGAGCTTCCCGGTGTCCTGGAGCTCGCTCCCATCCTTGTTCCCATGGCACCATTCCAGTGGAATGAAGGGGAGAAACAGGAGGAAACCCCAAACCTGCTCCGAGCAATTCCCATGGAAATGGGGATTCAATTCCCTTTTTGTTTTTTGGGAAGGAAGGCTCAGGGTGATAGGTGTGACCCTCCCACAACAGAGGGATCCGCTCCTCTGGCACCAATCCCAGCCCTGCGTTCCCTTCAGGCTGGTTTGGGAAGTGGGAATTTTGGGATCATCAGGAGATCAAGAGACCCTCAATCACATTCCTCACCTTATGCCGGCAAAAAACTTCCCGAAATTCATCTGGATCAACCCTGGCAGGACAAGGGCAAGGTCAGGTTTTCCCTAATCCAGTTCTCCACACAAGCCCCAAATTCTGTGGGATGAGACATTCCATGAGGATAATCCCTGTCGGCAGCAGCCCTTCTCCCAAAGGAGTCACATCCCAAAAATATTGTGCTCCTTCCTAATAGGAATTAGAAACTTCCAAACTGGTAATGGAGGGACCTGACTGGGAATGGAGGGATCTGAACCCAAAAATCCATTGAATTTCAAATAATTGCCCGCTCCAAGGAGGAGGAGAAAGGAAGATCCCTAAATCCAACCACAGCCCGTGCTGAGTGTCAATCCAAAGGCTTTTCCCACATGCCCCATTTCCACATGGAATAACAGCAGGAACACAGCACCCTCTGGACATATTCCCAAAAGAGTAGGATGGAGAATCCAGGCCTTCCAAACTCTGGGAGGGATCTGAAGGCTGGAAAAAAAAAACCAAACCAAATGCTCCATCTGATGCTACCGAAGTTTCCAAACTGCTGAGGAGATTCCAAACGTGGATTTTCCCAACTTTTGCCACCGCACACCACAGATCCGGATATTTTTCAGCACAGGATGAGTGTGGGGTCCCCCGATCTCCCTAATTAGCAGCCTGCTTCCCAAATTTTCCCTACCAGCTCCGGCTGAATCTTTTGGGAGCATCTCCCACCGACAAATCCACTCATTCCTATCTCCCAATCGCCCTAACTAGCAGCCTGCTTCCCAAATCCCAAGTTTTCCCCACCAGCTCCTGCTAAATCTTTTGGGAGCGCCTCCCAGGAACAAATCCACGCACTCCTACAAACCCCCCCTCCCTCCACCTCCTTTTTGGGATGTTTTCCTCCCAATCCTGGAGTTTGCCAAGGGCCCCGCCCCTCCCTTGGCGAATCCATTTCCCGGGAATCACAGCCGGAGCTCGTCACATTGGATCCCCTCTCCCGCCCCTTTTCCCGAGGCACACTCGGGAAGCGGGAAATGCCTCCCTGCTCCTCCCAGCCGCGCTCCGTGTGGGGAAGGGAACCACAGGTGAGGTGAGGGCTGTGCCCAAACCTGGGAGAGCCCTGGGGGTTATCGGCTCCTCATCCCTCGGGAACCTCTGGAACAGCTCCTCTTCCCAGAAATCCCTCAGGGGGGACCTGCCCTGTGCCGTGATGCCGAAGGCGGGTTCCAAGCAGGAGGAAGGAGCGGGGTGGTGGAGGTGGATTTGTTTGGATTTTGGGCTGTGTTTGCGGCTGTGCTGGTGGGGGTGTCCAACCCCACCACGGAGCTCATGCCAAAGGTTTGGGACAGTCCCCTGAGGTCCCTGCGTGCTCCAGGTGTCCTCTGGAATGTACAAACCATCAACCACCGCCATCCAAACCATCACCCACCATCATCTAAACATCAACCACCATCATCTAAACATCAACCACCACCATCTGAACATCAGCCCCCACCATCCAAACCTTCCATCACCACCATCTGAACATCAACCACCACCATCTGAACATCAGCCACCACCATTGTCTGAACATCAACCACCACAACCATCTGAACATCAACCACCACCATGTAAACTTCAACCACCGCCATCCAAACCATCAACCACCACCATCTGAACATCAACCACCACCACCATCTGAACATCTACCACCGCCATCAAAACCATCAACCACCACCATGTAAACATCAACCACCGCCATCCAAACCATCAACCACCACCATCCAAACCATCAACCACCACCACCATCTGAACATCTACCACCGCCATCCAAACCATCAACCACGATCATCTAAACATCAACAACCATCATCTCAATATCAACCACCATTGTCTGAACATCAACCACCACCATCTGAACATCAACCACCACCATCTCAAACAGGACCCACCACCATCTAAACATCAACAACCATCTCAATATCAACCACCACCATCTGAACATCAACCACCACCACGTA
>NW_005087677.1:433071-483880 GCF_000331425.1 Pseudopodoces humilis | reverse complement strand
CAACCACCACCACCATCTGAACATCTACCACCGCCATCCAAACCATCAACCACCATCATCTAAACATCAACAACCATCATCTCAATATCAACCACCATTGTCTGAACATCAACCACCACCATCTGAACATCAACCACCACCATCTCAAACAGGACCCACCACCATCTAAACATCAACAACCATCTCAATATCAACCACCACCATCTGAACATCAACCACCACCACGTAAACATCAACAGCCATCATCTCAATATCAACCACCACTGTCTGAACATCAACCACCACCATCATCTGAACATCAACCACCACAATCTAAACATCAACCACCATCATCTAAACATCAACAACCATCTCAATATCAACCACCACCATCTGAACATCAACCACCACCATCTCAAACAGGACCCACCACCCTTTAAACATCAATGACCACCATCTGAACATCAACCACCACCATCTCAACCATCCACCACCACTGTCTGAACACCAACCGCCACCATCCGAACACCAACCGCCACCATCTCAAGCACCCATGGCTCAGCAAATCCCCCCTAGGTCATGGACCTCATCATCCCAGCCCCACCAGCTTCCTCCTGCCTCCCTGCGGGATGAGCATCCTGTGGGATGAAGCCCAGCGCAGCTGGAAGGGTGATTGACTCCAGATGTTGCTCCCCGCGCTCCGCACAGATGAGTCTCTCCCAGGTTTAGATCTCTCCATCCTTCCCCTCCATCCAAGCCTGGCAAACACCTCCCCACACCCTCCCAGTGTGCTGGAAAACCAGCTCCCACCATCCTCAGGTGTTCCAGGCCCTTTGGATTTAAAACCAGGAAAAAAGGAACTAATTCTAACAGGGAGCCACCAAGAACCTGGAGGAACTCAAGCCAAGCCCTCCACAGGATGGATTCCCGTGAGCACTGGCAAGGCAGAGGTATCCAGAATTCCTGCATTTTTTTTCCATGGAGGCTCCCATGGGAGGTCCTGGATCCGGGGAAGGATAAACAACTCTGGATGTGTTACTCAGAGATGGGCAGGGTTCCAAGGCTCTGGTTGGGGCACAGCAGCTCCTGCTGCTTCCCTCACCTTTTCCTTGCTGGTGTTCCCTGATCCATCCCTTCCCCGGCATGCAAAAAGCACCTTCCAGCCCTCCTTAATTGTGTTGTTGGCTGAAGAAAAAAAATAAAGGAAAATAAAATAAACACACTGTTTTTCAGAGTGAGGGGAGAATAAATTATGGGAGTTTTCTCCTCGCTTCATTTGTGGCATGATTTCAAAACGGGGCCTTGACGTTGAAATAAAAATCATGGAATGGTTTGGCTTGGAAAGGACCCTAAAACTCATCTCATTCCAACTCCTGCGATGGGTGGGGACTCCTTCCACCAAACCAGGCTGCTCAAATCTAAAACCTGGTCTTTTCTAGATCTAAACCAGCTCTAAATCCAGATCCCTCCTTTCTGAAAAGACCTCCCACAGCAAAGTTGTCTCAGAAACTGGTGTCCAGGTGCTGTTCCCTTGGGATGGGATGTACCCGGCACCGGGCACCTTCCAAACCCCACTGCTCCTTTTCTGCTGCCATGGAGTGAAACCATGACAAAAATAAGATGGATTTTGGAGGCCAGGATGTCCCAGGAACAATGTGTGGATCACACAGAGCTCAGCTTGTCCATGGAATCATCGGGCTTGGAAAAGCTCTCCAAGGTCACCAAGCCCAAGCTGTGCCCGATGCCCACCCTGGCACCGAGAGCCGCATCCAGGAATTCCTTGGACATCTCCAGGGATGGGGATTCCAAACCTCCCTGGGCACTCCCAATGCTTCCCAAGCCTTTCCAAGAGGAAATTCCTGCTGCTGTCCACCCCGGGCCTTCCCTGGCCCAGCCTGAGGCTGTTCCCTCTCCTCCTGTCCTTGTTCCCTGGGAGCAGAGCCTGACCCTCCGGCTGTCCCCTCCTGCCAGGAGATTCCTGGAATTCATCCATCCCCATGCCAGACCAAGAGCTCATTCTCCTCAAGTCTGACCCCCCCCCCCAAAAAAAGAAGGGAATTCTGGTGATGAAGCAGAGCTGCTTTCCATCGCCAGATCCCTCCCTACAACTGGGAAAATGAGTTTTCCATCCTCGTCTAAGGAGCGACACGGGAAAGAAATCAAGTGAGGCTCACCTCAGTGCCCCGGCCTCGCTCTGAGCAGGAAAAGCCACAGCGATTTCATGGAGTCTGTTTGGAGCCTGGTGAAACAGCTGGGAGACACAACACATGGAGCCTCTTATCTTTCTCCCCCCCAAAAAAATTCCAATCTCGGAACATTCTGAGCCTCCCACCGGCGCCAGGAGCAACAAGACAGAGCCTCAGAGCAGAGACAGAGACCCAGCTCTAAAATAAATCCATTCTGGCCTCCAATCCCTGCCAGTTCTGTGGGATTTTAGCACCTACGGAGCCTTTTTGAAGCCAAGCCAGAGGCAGCAGTTGCTGCTGTGGGAATGGGACCAAGGAAGTTGTGTCTGCTCCGTGCGGATGACTCAGAGCAGCTCCAGGAAGGAGAAAGGAGGAATCATCTCCTGAACCTTGGCAGGAGCCGGGTCTGGTGGCCAAGGCCTGGTGGGGAGATCCCCAAGGCAAAGGGATGTTCGCAGCTCTGGATGACCTGGAAAAGTCCTTCCAATCCCCCAAATTAAAAGGTGAGGGTTTACAGGGAGGCCCAATACGGCCATGCTGAGATACAGGGAAAATGTCCTGGAAAAAAGAGAGATTTTGGTCATGGAGAGAGTGCAGAAGAAGCTCTGGAGCTGCTCCAGGGCTGGAGCCCCTCTGCTCTGGGAGAGCTGGGAATGTTCTCCTGGAGAAGGGCAAAATGCAGGGAATGCTGAGAGTCCCTGCAGGGGCTCCAGGAGAGCTGGAGAGGGACTGGGGCCAAGGGCTGCAGGGACAGGAGCCAGGGAATGGCTTCCACTGGGAAAGGGGAGATTGGGCTGGGATCTTGGCAAGGAATTCCTGCCTGGGCTGCAATTCCCAGATTTGCTGGGGCTGCCCCTGGATCCCTGGCAGTGCCCAAGGCCGGGTTGGACATTGGGATTGGATCCACCTGGGATCCTGGGAGCTGTCCCTGCCTTGGAATTGGAGGCTGAGGGAATGTTGGAAATGGAAGCTCTGCTATGGTTTTTTTGGATCTCTGGGACCAGATGCTCATCCCAAATCCGTGTCCAGCCTGCACAGATCCCATGGAGGCTTCCTAGGACAAACCTGCTGCTCCTGACGTGGGATTGGATCCCCTGGAGCTGCTCTGCCCCAGCTCCAGCAGCGCTTCAGAACCACCCTTGTTTTTCTGACCTTTTTTTTCCTCATACTTCCGCGTATCCCGAAATAGCAGGAGCAGGAATGACAGAGAACTGATCTGGCATTTAATGAGCTTCCCGATGAGGAGCCCTTGAGCCCTCGGATCTTCCAGCAGGTCCCGATCTGTCAGGATTCATCTGCTCATCTGTTTTGGGGCTTTTTCTTGGACTCTTTCCTGTAAAATTCACATTTCAAGGCCCCGAATCTCCACTTCTCGCTGATTCGGGGTTGTAAAATGTAAAAACCCCAAAAATGGGTGTAAATCACAAATTAATTCCTGCACATCCAGCGGATCCAGGTGCTTCCCCAGGAACAGCAAGGGCTCCAGGATCATCCTTTGGGAAGGCAGAAAACCCTGAGGAACTCAGCTGGAGCTGCAAAAATTCCGTTTTCCTTCAAGATTCCCACCCAGGCCTTGGAGGGAGGAGATGCTGCATCCCAAATTTTTGGCTGCTCTGCTGAGGACAAGCCACCATCCCAGCTGTGCCAGAAAATGATGATTTCTGCCCCACTGGAAAAAGTGGAAATAATCTGCAAATCCCAAATAATTCACCTTTGAATGTGACTTTTCCCCGGATTTGTTCCACCATAACCACAGATCCACTTTTTTTCCCACTGTCTCTACACGAATCCACAATCTGGAGGCTCCGGAGAGAGGGAATATCCCAATTTTTTCCTTTTTAAACACCTGCAGGGGTTCAAATCCATGCTCAAAGCAGCACAAGCGAGCAGGGATCGACTCCACATCCTTGGCCTGAATCCCAGCTGGTGAAAAGCCGGGAAATTTCCTGGCATTGGAGACCAGCCAAGGGCCTGACCCAAAAACCACAAAATCCCACAAAAAATGGTGAGTTTTCCTCAAGAAAAGATTCCTGGGGGTGCTTCTGCCGGTTCACGATGGAGAATTGGATTCAATTCAATCCAGGACGGGTTTTTCCCTCCTTTTTAAAATTCAATCCCTGCATGAATCCCTCAGGAATCAGGTGATAAATCCTAAGAGGTGGCTCCGAATCCCCGGGATTCGCTTCTCTCTGGATCCCAGCAGGGAACATCCCCAACAACCCCGAGAGGCCAAAAATGTGGAGATCTGCTGCCCTGGGCCTGCTGGCTTTGGGATGAGGGAAAATCCATTTCCAACTTGGAAATTTTCTGGATAATTTACCGGGATAGGCCCAGCCAAAAAGGGTTTTACATTTTTGGGAAAAGAAAATAAGACATCGATACATTGGGAAAAAATAGAGTGGGAAAAAGGGAAAAACACCTGGATGCTTCGAGCATCTTGAGGGAAACATTCCTAAAAAATAAATAGGAGTAGGAAACAATAAATTTTCCAGGGAGAAACAGCCAGAGCTGTTCCAGGGAGGATGAGGTTGGATATCAAGTAAAGATTCCTCATCCAGAGGGTGCTGGGGCACTGGAACACCCTTCCAGGGAATGGGAACGTTCCCAAGGCTGCCGAGGGTTGCTGGGATTGTCCTGGGCAGAGAAGGAGTTGGATCCATGATCCTGGTGGGTCCCTTCCTGCTCAGGACGTTCCATGGTTCTAAGAAAATGTTAATCCTACGGTATTCCCAAAATCCCTGGGAAGTTCTCCCAGGGCACTTCCGTTGGTTAAACTGGATTTCGGACTCACACCCCCCTCTCCTCCAGGCACAAGAAAACCCTTCCAAACCAAAAAAATTCCTCCTCCGGAGGCAAATCCAGCTCCAAGCCCAGAGAGGATCCGGAAGAGCTCCGCTGAATTGTTTCGGGACAATTTTTCCTTGGAGATATCGCAGACTCCAGGATGGAAATCCCCCCCAATTCCCATCCGTCCCAGGATTTAAAACTCATCCCCGTTTCACCTCTGGGTGCTCTGTCCTCACTTCAGCCACCCCAGCTGAGGAAATTCCTGCTGTTTACAAGGATTTGGATCCGCGTTATCTGCTCTTAATCCCAAGAGCTTTCCCAGAGCTTCCCAGACTCCGTCGCCTTCCCTAAGAAGTCCAAACTTGTCCTTGGCTGCTTTAGCACAATCCAAAGAGGATTTTCTGCCCAGTCACCACCTCCTAAACTGCCCTGTCCGTGCCTGACCTCTCTGCCAGGATTGCAAAATTCCCCCCCCCGCTGGAAATCCCTGTTTTCCCTCGGGATAATCGTTAGGAAACGGGTGCTGGATCACGGACAGACCCCACGGGGTGGAAAAATGTTTGGCTGAGTCACGGGAGCAACACCCGAGAAGGAAATTGCCACACAGCCTCTTATTCTGATTGTTTATATTCGTTTTTATATATTTATTTATAATTTATTATTTTTATTAATTTATCCTTTTTTATTAATTTATTCTTTTTATTAATGTATTATTTTTATTAATTTCTTGGCTGCAATTATTAATTTTATTTTTTTTTAATTAGAGGTCGAATTGTTATCGCGTTTCTTGCCAGGGTCAGGATCACAAATTTCACCTCAACTTTTGGCCAAAATCAGCTGATCCAGGCTTATTGAAATAACCCTTGAAGGTCAAAAGCTCTGGGATTTTATGGGCTTAGTTTTCCAATTAAAAGAAAATTTAAAATAATATTTTAATTAATTGAGATAATTTCTTTCTTTTTTTTTTTTTTGGGATGCTTTCACCCAGAAATGGTTCTGGTCCTGTTTTTTAAGACAAAATTATATTTGAGAATATTGGGGTTTTTTTTTAAATTACAGCTCCTAACTCACTTCCAACCCCCCAAAATGTGTGAACACCTCTTCCATTTCCCAACTTTTCCCACAAAAACCTTCCCAAGGAATATCAGAGAAAATTCCTGAGCCCCTGACTTTGCCCAAAGCTCTGCCCAGAGCTGAGGACAGGATCTGTCCCTACATCAGGGTGGCCAGGGCTTTTCCAACTAAAACAATTCCATTATTCCCTGATTTCAGCTTTCTAAATGTTTTAAATGCATCAATTAAAAAAAAAAAAAAAAAGGGAATTTATAATGGGAAGAAATAATGTAAAAAAACATCATTTTTTCTGTGGAATGATTTGGGAAAATGCCTTAAAGATTTAATCCCAAGCCCCAGTTTCTCCAGCTATTCCCACTTATCATTTCAGGATACATAAAAACTAAAAACAGCTCCAGCTATTCCTCACACTTTGGATTTTGAGGATTTCTGAGGGATTCCATAGTTTCTTTGTCCTTTGGGAAGGAATTGGCTCCAGGGTTGAAAGTCAGAGGGACATTTTTGGGATATTGGTGACCTCAGAAAACAGGGAATTTGGCCCTTGCATCAGCAAAGCAGAAACATCAGGGAGGGCAGATGCTTCCCAGAAATCCTGGAAAACACATCCCGGACCGGAAGAGAAATCCCATTTTTTGGTGCATTTCCTTGGGCAGGATTCACCTGCACCAACCTTTGGGTGGCTACGGGGTCGCAGCCGCTCTGGCCAGGCCACACCTCAGATCCCAGGGACAATTTTGGGTGGGAAGAGAGCCCTGGAAGGGCTGGAGCGTGTCCAGGGAAGGGAACAGAGCTGGGAAGGGGCTGGAGAATTCCTGAGAAAGCTGGGAAGGGGCTGGAGAATTCCTGAGGGAGCTGGGAAGGGGCTCAGGCTGGAGCAAAGGAGGCTCAGGGGGAATTTCTGGCTCTGCACGAGTCCCTGGAAGTTTGGAGCCAGGTGGGAGTTGGGATCTGCTCCCAGGGAACAGCCTCAGGGTGGATATTGGGAAAATTCCTTCCTGGAAAGGGCGGTCAGGCCTCGGAAGTGCCCAGGGAGGTTTGGAGTCACCATTCCTGGAGGGATTTAAAATCCAGGTGAAAGTGGCACTCAGGGACAGGAGTCAGTGGTGGCCTCGGCCGCGCTGCTTGGACTCCGTGACCTCTTTTCCAACTAAAACAATTCCATTATCCCACGATTTGGAAACTTTCCAGCCTCCTCTCCCCACACCCTGAGAGCGGCCTTGGTGCCTCCAGGCCCGACTGCACCCCAAAGATTCCAAAGCTGGAATTCCACCTGGGAATTCCGCCACGGGCTGAGCTTCCCTGATCCCGAGCTGCCGGAAAGGTCAACCCTGCCCTCATCCCAACCCCACCAGATCCTTGGAATCCTTTCAGCCATGGGATGGCTGTGAGGGATTGACTGGAAACTACCCAAAAATCCAGCAAAAAACCTGGATTTCATCCAGGCCGGATGAGCCTGGGAACAGGGAATGGGAGACCTGGGAGATGCCGGAGGGAGAGCTCCTGGAGGAGCTGAGGAAAGTTGGGAAAGGCTGAGAAGTCGCCGAGTTTTTCTGGGATAGAGTCACTGATATCCCTCCAAAATCAGGGCAGGGATTAAGCTGGGCTTTGGATAATCTTCAATTTTTGGATAATCTTCAAAAATCAAGATCTGGAAGGAGCCACGGTTGCTTCATCCCAGAGTTTTCAAAGTCCTCTCTGAACCCAAATTTGGCTTTACTCCACCTCTTTGGAATCCATGAGGAATAATCAGCAGAAAAATCGTGGATCTCTTGGAAAAGGAGAGATTTTTATTATTATATTTTTATTTATATTTAATATTTTATATTCTATTTCATTGTTGTAGTTAATTATTTTATAATTATTTAATACTAATATTTATTATTCTTGTAAATATTTTAATATTGTTCAATAATAGTAATAGAATTAAAATATTTTAATCCTATTTAAAGGATTATTTTTAAAAATCTTTCTTAAAATAGCAGGGCCCTTTCCCAAACCATTCCATGATAAGAAGGATTGATTTTCCATGGATATCCCGTTATTTTCTTCCCTTACGCACTTTTCTTTTTTTAGTTGATGTGTTTAAAATGTTTAGAATTAAAATTAAAAATTTTTTAAAAAAAACTAAAAAAACATTTTAAAAGTTATTAAAATTTCAAGACTTGTCTCCCAATACACATCCACCTTTTTTTTTGGGGGGTGGGGAAAATAACGGAAAATTTCTCTTGGAATAAAGGGAAATCTTCACGCAGCTCCACCAAGCTCTGGGAAAGCGACAAAAAGGAGTCAAATTTTAATCCAAATTAATTTTTCCGAACTCTTTGTGCAATTCCCTCACCTGTATCCCAGGTAATGCCTCCAGAATTCCAAGCCCAATTAAGGGCACCTCATCAAAGCGTTTCAGACAATCCCTGGTGGATTTTAAGCTGGGAAAGGCAGGGATTTGGTGATGAAATTCCTGTACAAAGCAGATTTTAATCCTTCCTCGTTGCTCCCAAACTCCCCCACTTTTGGATTATTCCGCCGTCGGAATTTGCCTTTGGTGTCCCGGAGGGCGGCATCCACAAAGGAAGGCGGGAATTTTTAACCCTGGGGAAAAGCGGGAGCTGATCCCGCGAGCCCTGTCAGGATTAAATTCCAGTCAAATCTCAACTGAATTCCCATCTGAGGCCAAAATCGTTTCTCAGCGTGCCCCATTCCAGAGGAATCCATGGAGCGGCCGTGGGTTTGGAAAACGGACGGCAAAGCCCGCAGCAGCTCCGCAGGGAATATTCCCTGCTTGGTGGAAAACGCTGGAATTCTCCTCTTGGATCACAGAAGAGCTTTAGCCTCTTGCTCAACACGGGCCAATGGGAACTGTGGGAAATGAGCAAGGAATTCCAATGGATTTAATGGATTTAAACGACTCCTCTTGCCCTGGGAAGGGTGGAGGGGCTCTGGATCTGTGGAACGTGGTTGTCCAGAGAAGCTGTGGCTGCCAAATCCATGGAATTGTCCAAGGCCAGGTTGGACCCTGGAATTTGATCCAGCTGGGACAGTGGGAGCTGTCCCTGCCCATGGATGGGGTGGGAATGGGAGGGGATTGAAGGTCACTTCCAACCCAAATCATTCCAGGATTTTGGAGCCAGGCTGGGAGAGCTGGGAATGTTCCCCTGGAGAAGGGCAAAATGCAGGGAATGCTGAGAGTCCCTGCAGGGGCTCCAGGAGAGCTGGAGAGGGACTGGGGCCAAGGGCTGCAGGGACAGGAGCCAGGGAATGGCTTCCACTGGGAAAGGGGAGATTGGGCTGGGATCTTGGCAAGGAATTCCTGCCTGGGCTGCAATTCCCAGATTTGCTGGGGCTGCCCCTGGATCCCTGGGAATGCCCAAGGCCAGGTTGGATCCAGCTGGGATGGTGGGAGGTGCTGGGAGCAGAATTAGATCATCTTCGAGGTCTTTTCCCCACCCAAACCATTCCATGATCCCACGGTAAGTCGGCCTGGCCCCCACTGACCTCTCGTGCACAACCCCTGAGCCTCCATGAGTTTTTAAAGCAGTTTTAAGCACATGGGAATAAAATGTTGGGATACCAGGGAAGCAATTCCTTCAGGAACTCTGTCCCAACAGCCCATTGCAGCAACGAACTGGAATAAAATAGGAATAAAGCTGGAATAAAATGCATTTAGCATCAGCTCCGTGGAAATCTCCATCCCAGGATTCTCCACTCAAAGAATCTCCATCCAAGGATTTTCCATTCTCCATTCTGATGATTCCATGTGGGATGGGGTTAGGAAAACGCTGCCACTTCCCATTTCTCCCCAATTTGTGGTGTCCGCACAGGTCCGAGCGCAGCTGGGAGCGGTGGCTGGAACCTTTTCCCTCCTTCATCCTCCAGAGGAGCAGGAATTCCCGCCCAGCCGGAGGCGGTGCCGCAATCCAGCCCCTCTGGATGTGCTCAGCGTGGGATTGCCCTGTGTGATATCCATAATAAATTCCATGGAATATCTGGAAGTTCCCTCGGAGCTCTGGTTTAGGGAATCTGCCTGGAGCTGCCAGCCGGGCGCTTCCCGGGGATGGATGGGAGCTTTTATTCCAAGGAGAGCACGGCCACGACCCCCTGCATTCCTAAACCCCCCAAGGGAAATTCCCTAAGGAATATTTTCCACCTAAAGGCTCTTCCCAGCTCAGGATACAACGGAATTTTCCTGTACAAGCACGGAACGAGCCACAAGGAGCCTTTCCACAAGGAAAAAGCCGGGGAATTCTGGGCTTCTCCTCAACTTTCCCAAGTGCTGATGGGATGGGGAGGGAATTTTTTCTCCACCTCTGGAAAATCCATGTGGTTGTTTGCAAAGCAGAAGGAATCGCAGCTGCTCTGAGCCCTCGGTGTTTGGGCTGGAGAGACTTCAAAAAGTGTGGAATAATTGTTGTTATTCCCATCTTTCCCCGACACCCACCTGGGATTTCATTGTTCCTCAGGGTTTTCGGGAAGATCCTGATGGATTTTGACTGGTTTGATCCATGGTGGGCACTGCCCAAGCCTGGTTGGAACTGAGGAACTTTTAGGATCTTCCCGGGGTTGGTGCTTTCCAACCCAAACCATCCTGGAGTTTTCGGAAAGATTGGATGATTTTACTGGGATTGAGGTGAATCCATCAGTAGCTTCCCAGCCATGGGAAATGGAGGGAATGGGATTTCTCCAAGGGCAGAGACATTCCTGGGAATGTCTGGGATTCCTGGGAATCCTTTTGGATTTCAAACCCCTGCCTTCAAACCAGAACTTGGGGTGATCTCAGACCTTGAGGGGAGGTTCATCTCCATCCATGGATCCCTAAATCCTAAATATCGACTGACTGTGGAATCATGGAATGCTTTGGGTTGGAAGGACCTTAAATCCCATCCTGTTCCCAAGGGCAGGGACACCTTCCCCAATCCCAGCTGGATCCAATCCCAACGTCCAACCTGGCCTTGGACACTTCCAGGGATCCAGGGGCAGCCACAGCAAATCTGGGAATTGCAGCCCAGCCCTTCCCCACCCTCCCAGCCAGGAATTCCTTTCCAATAATGCTCACAAGTATCCCAATCCTGGATAAAATTCCTCTGAATTTTTGGGTTTTGTACTGAGAATCTGATATTAAATGGACTTCAAGAATGCAGGGATTGCTCAAAAAAAAATAAAAATATAAATGTTTGGCCCTATTTTCTACTGCCCCATCCCAAAAATGCATTTTAAACTGAAAGAGGACAGGGTTAGGTGGGATCTTGGCAAGGAATTCCTGCCTGGGCTGCAATTCCCAGATTTGCTGGGGCTGCCCCTGGATCCCTGGGAATGCCCAAGGCCCGGCTGGACATTGGGATTGGATCTACCTGGGATCCTGGGAGCTGCCCCTGCCCATGGAATGGGGTGGGAATGGCTGATCCTTAAGATCCTTTCCACCCCAACCCATTCTGTGATCCCAAAAGCCTTGGCATTCCCGGGACTGGAGGCAGGAAGGCCAAAGCAAAGAGGAGCTGGAAACGCTCTCGGATTTGCGAGTGGCTCTCCGGACAGGGAAGAAGAAGAGAACATTCCCAGATTTATTCCTGCCGGCACACAAGATTTACTCCCGCCTGGCTCCCTTTCAGGTGCCATAAATCGAGCCCCGCTATCTTTTCACAGATTGTCTTCCTGGATTTATCAGGAAGGAGTTTATGGATCAGAGCCCACTTTTTGCTCCTTCCCGGGAGCTGCAAGGACCAGCCTGGGCTCCGGGCTGTGTTTATAAATTTGTGGATGGGTTCCATTAATGGAATCTGATTTATGACCCAAATAAGAGACTTCATCAATTTTCCCCTGGACCTCTCTCCGTGGGACATAAATTATCCTGTTGCTACTGGGTTTGGATTTCTAAGTGGATTTATCGGAGCAGGGACTTTGCTCATTTGTTTTACAGCTCTGCTTGTCTGTGGAATAAATATCCTTTGGAAGTTTTTCTCCCTCTCCTTCGCTCCCTCATGGAAAATACCGGCTGATATTCCAAGGAGCCGCCTCCTTCACTGCTAGGCCAGGACATTTGGGGTTCCTGTCCTAAATTGTCCTGTTTGCAGGACAGGGATCACTGGAAAAGACCCATCTGGACCATCTCCAACCCCAAAATTTGCTGGCTTTGGAAAAATCCAGGCCTGTGGATCTCTTTTTGGAATCCTTTGGCTCCTCCAGGCTCTTGGCGCTGGATGGTGCCTCCTCCTGCTGTGGCATCTCCCAGGGTGGGTGGGAAGAGTCCTCGGCTGGTCGGAACCAGCAGAAACAATTCCCTGCCTCACCAGCTCCCGGAATATCCGAGTTTTCCTTAAAAACCGACAGCTCCCATGGATAAGGTTACAAGAGGCCTTGGGATTGGGTGAGGAGCTTTGCTTGTCCCAGGACAGGAGGGAAACAAGGGCACGGTCCTTGCAGCAGGATCATAAAGGTTGGAAAATCCCTTCAGGAACATCCAATCCAAGCTAGGACCAATTCCCACCTCGGCACTGGGAGCCACATCTGGGAATTCCTTGGACACCTCCAGGGATGGGCACTCCAAACCTCCCTGGGCGCTTCCGAGTCCTGAGCGGCCTTTCCATGAGGAAATTCCTGCTGGAATTCCTGCCCCGAGCCTCCCCTGGCCCAGCCTGAGGCTGTTCCCTATCCTGTTTTTTCCTGGGAGCAGATCCCAGCTCCCACCTGGCTCCAAACTTCCAGGGACTTGTGCAGAGCCAGAAATTCCCCCTGAGCCTCCCTTTCTGCAGGCGGAGCCCCTTTCCCATCTCCCTCAGGAATTCTCCAGCCCCTTTCCCTGGACACTCTCCACATCCCGACCGGAGTGACCCAGAACTGGACTCGGAATTCCAGGTGTGACCTCAGCAGCGCCCGGCACAGAGGGCAGGGCAGAGCTGCTCCTCCCTCCCTCCCTCCTTCCCTGGGGATGTGACACGGAACAAGCTCTGGATTCATTCCCAGCCCTACCTGTGCACGCGGGGCCGCGGGAGGTGACGCAAGGCCAGGATTATCCAGCTTTTCCCGCTGCCTCCTCCCTCCCCCCTTCTCCCACTGTCCACGGCCTGAACTCCTGCCCGGAACACTTTCTTCTGGAGCCTCCCAAAACCCAGCCAAAGGCTCGCCTGCTTTTTGTTGTTGTTGTTGCTATTCTTTTCGCCCGGGGCCGGGAGCACAATTCCATGAGGCAGGAGCGCAGGCTCCCAGGAATGCGGTGGGTTACGACACCGCGCCGCAGAGACCGGCGATATTTACATAATAGATGAGAAAGCCCGGCCAATTAGCTGACAAAGGCAAGGGCGTGCTCGCAGGGCAATCAGAGTTCACACTAATTAACAGCGAGCCATTAAGAGCTCGCCTCTAAATGCGCGTGGAGGAGGAGGAGGAGAGGGACAGGGTGACATTCCCGAGGGCACAGGGACGTGCCCTCCCCAGCCGCGTCTCCAGGGCGGGATGATTCCCAGCTGCTGGACGGGGAATGGGGGCAATTCCTTTGGGATCAGAGCGCTGGAGCAGCAGCTCAGCTCTCAGTGACCCCTTATCCCTCACCCATTCCCACCTGGAAGTCTGGAATAATGGGAATGGGGGCAATTCCTTTGGGATCAGAGCGCTGGAGCAGCAGCTCAGCTCTCAGTGACCCCTTATCCCTCACCCATTCCCACCTGGAAGTTTGGGATAGTGGGATCAGCGAATGGGGAATGGGGGCACTTTCTTTGGGATCAGAGGGCTGGAGTAGCAGCTCAGCTCTTTATCCCTCACCTGTTCCTACCTGGAAATCTGGGACAATGGGAATGGGGCAAGTCCTTTGGGATCAGAGGGCTGGAGCTCAGCTCTCAGTGACCCCTTATCCCTCACCATTCCCACCTAGAAGTCTGGAATAATGGGAATGGGGGCAATTCCTTTGGGATCAGAGAGCTGGAGCAGCAGCTCAGCTCTTTATCCCTCACCTGTTCCTACCTGGAAATCGGGGACAATGGGAATGGGGCAAGTCCTTTGGGATCAGAGGGCTGGAACAGCAGCTCAGCTCTCTGGGACCCCTTATCCCTCACTATTCCCACCTGGAAGTCTGGGATAATGGGATCAGCTAATGAGGAATGGTGAATAGGGAATGGGGGCAATTCCTTTGGGATCAGAGCGCTGGAGCAGCAGCTCAGCTCGCAGTGCCCCCTTATCCCTCACGATTCCCACCTGGAAGTCTGGGATAATGGGATCAGCTAATGACGAATGGTGAATAGGGAATGGGGGCAATTCCTTTGGGATCAGAGCGCTGGAGCAGCAGCTCAGCTCGCAGTGCCCCCTTATCCCTCACGATTCCCACCTGGAAGTCTGGGATAATGGGATCAGCTAATGACGAATGGTGAATAGGGAATGGGGGCAATTCCTTTGGGATCAGAGCGCTGGAGCAGCAGCTCAGCTCGCAGTGCCCCCTTATCCCTCACCCATTCCCACCTGGAAGTTGGGGACCATGGGAATGGGGGCAATTCCTTTGGGATCAGAGCTGAAGCAGTAGCTCAGCTCTCTGTGACCCCTTATCCCTCACTATTCCCACCTGGAAGTCTGGGGTAATGGGATCAGCTGATGGGGAATGGGGGCAATTCCTTTGGGATCAGAGCTGAAGCAGTAGCTCAGCTCTCTGTGACCCCTTATCCCTCACCATTCCCACCTGGAAGTTTTCGGTAATGGGATCAGCTGCTGAGGAATTCCCTCGGGAGCTCGGTGTGGAATGGAAGATGGTTGGAACCACCGGGAATGAGCTGGGAATGGGCACCAACGCGTTTCCCGGGATTTTGTATCCTGCCATTCCATGCACCCATTCCCAGGGTGGATTTGGGGCTGGGATCTTTCCAGTGGATCCTACATTCCCCTTGTCCCTGGCCCATCCCCACCTGGAAGTCAGGACAATGGGATCAGCTGCTGAGGAATTCGCTCTGGAGTTTGGTTTGGAAGCACCAGGAATAACCTGGGAATGAGCACCAGCCCTGTGCCCCAAACCAGGCACCATCCCAATCCATTCCCAGCTCATTCCTGGCGGCTCCAGCCATTTCCTCCCATCCCACACCGAGCTCCCGAGTGAATTCCTTCGCAGCTGCTCCCATTTCCTGGGAGTGCCAGGTGGGAATGAGCCGGGAATGGGCACCAGGGCCCTGCTGTGCCAGATCCCACCCTGCAGTATCCAGTGGGAAGATCCCAGCCCAAAATCCAGCACGGGAAGGGGTGCATGGACTGGGAGGGTACAAAATCCCAGGGAATCCTTGGATGGGAACAAACTTTGGGATTCTGCTGTGGGAAATCTCGGGATCTGAACGGGCCGACCATGGGATCACTGTGCCACCTAAAGGGACCAAATTTTGGGATTCTGCTGCGGGAAATCTCGGGATCTGAACAGGCCGACCATGGGATCACTGCACCACCATTCAGTGACTTAAAGGGACCAAATTTTGGGATTCCGCTGTGGGAAATCTGGGATGGAGCAGGGATCCGAATGGTCCAGGCATGGGATCACTGCATCACTTAAAGAGACCAAATTTTGGGATTCTGCTGCAGGAAATCTGGGAATCCAAACAGGCCAACCATGGGATCAGCAGCGAGTCTGGGGTGGGACGAGTCATTCCAGAGCGACTTCCCAGAGGTGAGGGAGGAAAATTCCTCGGTGTTCACTTTGGATTGCCTTTGGAACACCCCTCCGTTCCCTCCAGAATCCTCGTGGCTTCTCCGACCACGCTTGGGGTGAAAGGGCAGCTCCTGCTCAATGGGGCCCCAATCACCGCCTAATTAAGTTAATTTGCTAATTGCCAGCGTTAATCAGGGCAGGAGCGCCACCTGCCGAAGCCGCCGGCCCCTCCCCTCGCTCCAGGTTTCTGTCAAATCCCAAAGGGCTTTGGCAGGAAGGGGACAAAGCTGGAGCTCTCCATGGCTCCATCCTCTGGGAATGTCGTCGGCCGTAGAACGGGGATGAGCTGCATCCCAAAATTCCCCTGCACTTCCTGGGACTGTGGGAAGTGTCCCTGCCCTTGGAATGAGATGATCCACCCAAGGGACCCTCTCCCAATCCTGGGATTATCTCCAAAATTCCCAGATTTGGGTTTTATTTCTCTTCCAGTTTTGGAGCTTGAAAATTTTCTTTCCATTTCAGGTTTCTTCCTGTTCCCAACATGATTTTCCTCCCCCTTTTTTTGATGTTTTTTCCTCCTTTTCCTTCTTTTCCAAAACCTGAGGTTTTTTTCGTGCCGCCCCCTGAACCCAACAGCTGGGATTTTATGGAAAGGACATGGGAAAAGTGTAAATTTCCAATAAAATCATCAAAGTAGGCAGTGCTGGGGATTCCTCTCCTCCTTTCTCTCTGATCCACAGGATGAGGGGACTGGTGGGATCCAGCTGGGATTGGGACAGATCCTTAAAAACACCTGAAATTCCCAGGATTTGGGGTCTCCCTCAGCGCAGACACCTCAGAGGTGTCAATGTTTGCCCCGGCTGCACCTTTAGGGTTTTTTGTAGGATTTCCCCACCCTCCCCCAGGTAGAACAAATCAGCTCTGCAGCTCCTCATCCATCCCTTTTCCCACGGAAACAAAACAAGCCCGGAATGGCCATTTTCCCAGGACGTGCCCTTTCTCGACCCACCCGGCCACGGAAGTTCAGCCCCGGAGAGTCCTTTTAAAATCCGTGATTTGAGGCGGTGTCAGCCCCTTCTGGGGCCTCCTGTCCCGCATGGATCACCCTCATTAGCGAGGAAAAGTGGGATAAACGGAACAGGCTGCGCTCCTGGCGCCGTTCCCAACGGTTCCTCTTGGAAGTCCCCGCGATTCCGATGGATCCTTCCAAGCCGCCTGGTTCGTGACCGCTGTGGATTTGGGAAAGGCCGGGGATGCAGCATCCTCGTGGCTCATCCCTGGCAGGCTCCGGGGTGTTTTCCATCAGGAATTCCTGCTTTTTTTGGCGGCTTTGGGGAGGTTGTTTACAACGCCAACTCCAGAATTCCCTCCAAATTTGGCCTTGGAGCAAGAGGTTCTGGGAAGCTCTGGAGCAAAGCTTGGGAGCTGCCCCATCTCCCTTGGGAATGTGGAAGGAACCGGGAATTGTTCGGAGCTGTGGCTGTAAACAGATGTTGCTTTAAAGGATCCTGGCCAGCTCTTCCTTCCAGGGATGAAGGAAAAGAGGGATTCATCCCAAAATCAGCGGAGCAGAGGAATCCGTCAGGCTCTCCATGAGAGATAACGACCCCAAACCTGGCATTTTTAGCACCAAAATCCAACTGATTTGTGTTTAAATAACGGGGGGGAAAAGGCCTGGGGGGAGCTGGAATTTTTTATTTGCTGCTTTTCCCGCTAAAAACAAGGATGGGGAACGAGCCTGATGGATGCTTGCTGGGCACATGAACAATGAGAGAACATCCAGAGAGAAGCTGGAGGCAAATCCTGGGTTTATTCCTAATTTTTTTTTTGTGCAGGGACAGGAAAAAACAACCCTGATGTGCCCAGAAGACAGAGCGTTCCTCCTCCTCCTCCTCCTCCTCCTCCTTCCCAAACCACAGGACCTCAGGGAAAGATTAAACTTCCTTAATGGATCCTTTTCCACAGCCTTCGCCTTTCCAACTTGGAAAAACACGTTCGGGGTGGAATTCCCCATCCTTTTCCAAGGGTTTCCAGCGGTGGGGATGGAGGCACGGGAAGCAGGGAAGCCGATTGTCCTGGGGGGATTGGAGAGCACGGCCTGGGGGGCTGGGAGGGCCCAGGAATCCAGGGAATTGTCCCCTTGGAGGGAGGTGGAGATGGGATTGAAGAGGATTCCTGGCAGGGATGACCCTGGAGAAGTCTCCAAGGCCACCACGATCCCATTTGGAGCTCCACCGGCAGCTCCTTCAATTTGGAATGGACGGAATTCCCAGCATCCCTCTCCTCCCTGCAGGATCCTGGGGCAATCCCTGTTTTTCTCAGTTGTGGGTGGGCTGTGAATGACCCCAAAATATTCCCATGGTTTCATTCCTGCCCTGGAGAGGCCTGGATGTGCTGTTTTCCCCATGGGGACACAGCAGGAAGAGTTTGGGATGCATCGGGAAAAAAATTGGGACAAAACTGGGACAAAATTTGGATTAAACTTGGACAAAATTGGGACAAAACTGGGACAAAATTGGGATAAATTTTATCCTTCATGGCGAAGTCTGTTCCTGTTTAGTGCAGCTGGGTGTAAAATCAGAGAGCTGGGAGTTGTTTTATCAGGAAGAGAGGGATTTTAGGAGAAAGAATGAGGAGGGGGGGAAAAAAAAGTGTGGAAAACCTCGCTGAGCCCTTCATTCCAAAAGGAAAAAATAAAGGGGAAAGGGGGAAATGGGGAAAGAAAAAAGGGGAAAGGGAAAAGAGGGAGAAAAGGGGAAAAAAAGAAAAATAAGAGGGAAAGGGAAAAGGGGGAAAAAGGAATAAAGAAAAGAAGGAGAAAAAAGGGGAAAGGGGGAAGAAGGGGAAAAAAGGAATAAAGGGAAAAGGGGGAAAAAGGGGGTGAGAAAAGGAATAAATAAAAAAGGAGAAAAAATGGAAAAGGGGGGAGGGAGAAAAGATAAGAAAAAAGGGGAAGGGAAAAAAGGAGAGAAAAGGTTAAAAAGAGAAAAAGGAGGAAAAAAAAGAAAAAAATAGAAAAAAGGGAAAAAAGGAGGAAAAGGGGAAAGGAGAAATGGGGGGGGAAAGAAAAATAAGAAAAAAAGGGGGGGATAATAAAAAGGGAAGAAAAGGGAGAAAAAAGGGGGAAAGGGGAAAGAGGAAAGGGGAGGGAAGGGAAGGGGAGGGGAGGGAAGGTGCGGAAAGGAAAGGAGCGGAAAGGTGCGGAAAGGAAAGGAAGGGAAAGGAAGGGAAAGGAAGCAGGAAAAGCCGTTTTTTTCTGCCCGCAGCACCACTCAGCTCCCGGAGTTTTCCCTGCCATGGCTTCCCCCTTTCCCGGGGTCGGGAAGGAGCTGTGATTCATGGCTCGGTGGCGGGGAGGATCCGCTCCGAATCCCGGGAGCGGAGCCCCGGGAGCGCTGGGAAGGAGGCGGGAGCTGAGGTAACGTCTGGAGAGCTGCGGGCAGCTCCTCAATCTCCGCTCGCAGGGAGCGACAGGAGCTCCCCGGGGATCCCGGGGGCTCCGCTCCCTCCCTCCTCCCGGGCACGCTCGGGATGCGCCCTTCGCTCGCTCCCGGCTCCCCGAGCATCCTCCGGCATTCCCGGATTTTTTTCCTGGATAATCCAGGCATACAATGGGAGCTGTGTCCGAGCTCGGGACAAAACCTCGGCGCCAGTTTTTGTTTTTTGTTGTTTTTTTTTTCCCCAGCATCTCGAGGGGGCAGCGGGATTTTGGGAAGGGGCTTCAGGGAAAAGGAAAGGGGAAAGGGATGGATTAAAATTGGGGGTGATGAGTTTGTGCAGCTTCAGCTGCAGCAAAATTCCTGAGGAGCTTCCTCCTCATCCCTGGATCCCTGGAAGTGTCCAAGGCCGGGTTGGATGGGATTTGGAACAACCTGGGATAGCGGAAGGTGCTCGTGGATGGGGTGGGAATGGGATGGGATTGAAGGTCCCTTCCCACCGAAGCCATTCCAGGATTCTGGAGCCAGGCTGGGAGAGCTGGGAATGTTCCCCTGGAGAAGGGCAAAATGCAGGGAATGCTGAGAGTCCCTGCAGGGGCTCCAGGAGAGCTGGAGAGGGACTGGGGCCAAGGGCTGCAGGGACAGGAGCCAGGGAATGGCTTCCACTGGGAAAGGGGAGATTGGGCTGGGATCTTGGCAAGGAATTCCTGCCTGGGCTGCAATTCCCAGATTTCCCGTAGCTGCCCCTGGATCCCTGGGAGCGCCCAAGGCCAGGTTGGACATTGGGATTGGATCCACCTGGGATCCTGGGAGCTGCCCATGGCAGGGGTGGAACGGGATCATCTTTAAGCTCTTTCCAAGCCAAACCATTCCATGATTCCATGGAAAGCATGGAAAAGTCTGGCCTGTCAAAAGCCAGAGATCCCAATCCAGGCCCTCCCATTCCAACCCACCTGTGGAATTCCTGGATTTCCTGGATACTGAGAGGTTGAGCCGATCCCGGCCGGGCTCCTCAGGTCCCATCCCCCTCACGGAGCTTCCCGGAGCTGAGTCTGGATTGGGATGTGGGAACAGGGCCAAAACTTTGGGATGGAGGGAGAGCAGGATCAGGAATGTGGAATATCCTCGGAGCGAGTTCAGTTTGGAGGGATTTGTGGGGGGAAAATGGGAAGAAGGTGAAGGATTTTGGGAATGGGGCTGGCAGGATACTGGGATAAGGAGACGAAGGGAGGAATCCTCAATTTTGGGATGGGATTTGTGGCTGACTGGGCTCAGAATTCCCACTGGAGCTTGAGGGATGCAGTTAAAGGAATTTTTGGGATCCGATAGCCTGGAAAAAGGGGGGAGGTTGAGCACATGGATTTTCCCGCTGCCTCTTTGGGACAATCCCGGCGGAAGCTGTGGGCAGGGATCGGAGCCAAGGAAGAGAAAATTAATGGGAATTACCTGTGGAAAAGTCTGGGAGGGTGGGAAAGGCCGAATATCCCCGTGGCTAAAAGAGAAACAGGACGCATGGAGCAAGGATCCTGGAATTCCACACAAAACACCCGGAACAAGCCGAATTCCCAAAAATTCCTGCGAACGAGCTCCTCTTTCCTGGGGGGGTTTCGTTGGATTGTGCACGAATCCGTCTCACCTCGGCGCTTCCATTCCCCAGGAATGTCGGATCGGGGAAGATGGAGCGCTCCTGGAGGGATTTTTCCAGGGAGATTATTTTAACGAGCACTTTTGTAGCCGGAAATCAGGGAATTGAAGAGAACAAGGAACTCCCGGGCCGGGGGGACGAATAAATCTCCTTCCCACCTCTTAATTTTCCAGCCTACGGAAAAGTGGCCTTGGAGTCCAAAGGAGAGGTGACCCCCAAGGCCATCCCTCATTTTGACACATCCATGCCTCGGCCCCTGCCTGAACCTGAAATCCAGGGAAAAAAAAATCCGGGAAGCGGCTCCCTTCTGTGCCGGATCCCGGCCCTGTGTGGCGGGAACGTGCCTGGCAGCGAATTCCAGGATTTCCAGGGAAAAAGGGAGTTTGGGGAGGTTCTCAGCCCAAGCGGGGATGTTTTCTGTGTTTTCCTAGTGTGGCGTGGGTTTGTTTCCTCGGAGAGCTCCAGGGGGTGAATCCAGGAGAATTCCATGCTGGAATTGTTGGGATTTTTCCTTTGTGGAGGAAGGAAAGAGCAAGCTGGGAATGCTTCCACTTTGGAAAGATTGGGAAGGAATTTCTCAGCTGGGAGAAGGAGAGGGAAAAGTGACCCTCAAAAATCCAACTGCGTGGATAACACCGGAATTTGGGGATTTTTCCAAGAAAAGAGCAAGCCGGGAATGCTTCCACTCTGGGAGGATTGGGAAGGAATTTCTCAGCTGGGAGAAGGAGAGGGAAAAGTTACCCTCAAAAATCCAACTTTGTTGATAATGCCAGAATTTTTGGGATTTTCCTTTTCCAAGGAAAGAGCAAGCCAGGAATTGTTCCACTTTGGAAAGATTGGGAAGGAATTTCTCAGCTGGGAGAAGAAGAAAAGGGAGAAACACCCCTCAAAAATCCAAGTGCATCCCAGGCTGGACATGGATAACGCTGGAATTTTTGGGATTTTTCCTTTGCCGAGGAAAGTGCAAGGCGGGAATGCTTCCACTTTGTGAGGATTGGGAAGGAATTTCTCAGCTGGGAGAAGAAGGAGAGGGAAAAGTGACCCTCAAAACTCCAAGTGCATCCCAGGCTGGCAGTGGATAAGGCCGGAATTCCAACTTTCATCTGGGAGCAGCGAGGAAAAGAAAGCCGAGATTTCCAAGGGAGTTAAAAATAACCGGAGCGATGGAATGAAGTAGCCGGGAATGGGATGGATTAACTCCCACTTGAGGGGTCTCCGCGTTGTTATCCACGGATTCCAGCTGGGATTCCAGGTTGGAATTCCAATGGCAAGAAGAGGATTTAATTCCAGTTCTCCTGTCTGGAGCCATCCCACGTTAAAACTTGAAGGGATTTTGGATGCCGTTCCCGATTTATCCCTATTATCCAGAAATCAAAGGAGCGGTGAGATTGTTCATCCCAGAATTCCAGGGAGGGAAATTTTGGGATAAAACCTCTGATCCCTGAGATTTTTCCATGATTTCCACCAGTCTGGGGTCAGGGCCGTGGTTTTGGAAGGAGTCCGGAGCTCCTTGGAAGTTAGAAGTGCTCAGTTCCCTCATCCCAGGAAATTTCATTCCCTCAGCTCCAAATTATCCCCTTTGCAATTCCAAAGGTTTTGAATTCCACGGAGCCGGGATATTTCCCATGGAGTTGAGTCCCTTTGTGACCCCCCCCAGAGCTTCCACTGGATCCTGATGGGATAGACCCAGGAAAAGCTTGGAACGTGCCTGGAATTCTTCCATGAAATCTGTTCCCTCTCCCGAAAGACAAATAAATAAGGAATAAACTTTGGGATGGAATGGCTTTATCCCGGTCCTGGTAAAAATCCCCCAGTCCTGGAAAAGGTTTCCCAGAGAATTTGTGGATTCCTCATCCCTGGAAGTGGCCAAGGCCGGGCTGGAGCAGCCTGGGATAGCGGGAATGTTCCCAGGGATGGGTTTGGAGGTCATTCCATGATCCCAGGAAACATTCCACCTGCTTTTCGGGTGAATTTTCCATGGAAAATCTCCAAAAAGTGGGAATTTGGTTGGGAGATGGCGGCAAGGGACTGGGAGAGACGGGAAGGAGAAATGAGGGAAGAGGAGAAGGTAAAGGGCTCGTCCAGGTTTGGAAAAATGGCTCCAAAATTTGGGATAAGTGCTCCATAATTTGGGAAAAGTGCTCCAAAATTTGGGACGACTGCTCAAAATTTGGGATCAGTGCTCAAATATTTGGGATGACTGCTCAAATATTTGGGATGACTGCTCGAAAGTTCGGGATGTCTGCTCCAAAATTTGGGAAAAGTACTCAATAATTCGGGAAAAGTGCTCAAAAGTTTGGGATAACTCATCAATAATTTGGGATTACTGCTCAAAACTTTGGGATCAGTCTCCTCTCAGGATGCTTTCAGGTGAAAATATTCCATGGAGATGAAAATCCCATTCCGCCTTTTTCTTTCCTTAAAAACCCACCTGTCCAAGATTCCTTATCCTATAATTCCAAGCGGGAACGCTCCAGATCCCACAAAAAAAAAAAAAAAAAAAAAAAAGACAAGGAAAGGGATTTTTCACTGCTCTGGCAAAAGGAATTTCAGGCTGGGATTGGGATGGAATCATGGAATTCTGGAATGGGCTGGGATCATCCAGCCATGGGCCGGGATAACTTCCGCTATCCCAGGTTTTTCCAAGCCTTTTCCAGCCTGCCCAGAGGATGGGAATGGGATGTTTGTGACTCTGCTAAACTGGGAATTCCCTGCCCACTTTTTCTTGGATGAAACAGAGGAGAATTTCCAGAAATTCCCTCAACAGCAAACGTAAGAAATGTTTGTTTTCCCCCCCAATCCATGGATTTATCCATGGAAAATTTTGGTGGTATCCCAACCCCTCCCCACCTTCCAGCAGCTACTTGAAATTCCAATTTAATTTCTCTTTTAGGGATAACGAATTTATCCCTTTGGAATGTTTTTATCCTTCCTGGCAGCCCAGAAATTCCCAGCTGGAAAACACCCGGAGACAGGGAAGAGCTGGGGGAGGCTGCACATTCCCAAGGAAAATCCACGGGAAGGAGCCGATCCTGGTTTTCCTCGTTGGAATCCAAGGGGCAGCAGGGAAACCCAAGCATCAGGATAATTTTGGGATCTGTCATGATGCCAAATTCCCCCTGGGAATGAGCCGAAATCCCCATTCCCTAAAAACCAGTGTTTTTTCCAAGTGTTTTCCTGGCAGGAATCGGCTCCAGACTGAAGTGTTTTTTGGAGTTTTCCCTTCAGGACAAAATTCCTCCTTTTTTTTTGGGTGAAATCTGGGTTTCGGGGTTTTTTTTGTTCTTTAATTCTTTGGATTCCAGGGAGAAGCAAAAATTCCCGCATTTTCCATAAATTTAAAGGAATTCCGGAATAATTTTTTTTTTTCACGCCGCTTTTTGCCCGAGAAGCCACCAAAATCCCGGGATTTGAGATGGAGACCAAAAGAAATCCAAAAGATTTAAGGAGCGAGGAGAGCCAAGGAGGAGAAGGAAAAAATTCCACCTCCCTCCCCAAACCTTTGTTTTTCCGAAGTTTTCCTCTTTTTCTGTGGATTTCTGGAGGGGAAAAAAAATCTGCCAAAAAAATTGGGAAAGGAGCAGGTGACAAAGAGCTCCGTCACCGGGAAGAGCCTCCGGTGACCCAGGGCCCTTCCAAAGGAATCAGCGTCATCCCGGCTCCTCTCCCCACGGATTTCTTGGAGCTTTGCGCTTTGGAAATGTCACCGGAGCTGCCCAGGGTTGATTTTCTGGGAAAGGTCACCCTGGTGATCCATCAAAAAGCGACTTTTGCCTTCTATTCCGGGAAAAAAAGTGGAAATCTTGAGTTGTCCCAACTGGGAAAAGAAATGGTTGGTGGTTTATAAAAATTATTTGGGAATTCTCACCCTTCGGAGCGGAGTTTTATGGGTTTCCGGGATAGGATGAGCTCCTGCTTTCATTTTTCCAACTGGACAAAATTCCTTTGCATCCTAAAATGTCGGGAATGTGCTCTGGGAAAACGCTGATTCCTGGGAAACTGCTCCAAGGTTATTTTGCCTAATTCCAAACCATGGGAAGAGGAAGGGAAACTTTCCCGGAGTATCCAGGAATGCTGGGAATGTTCCATCCCTCTTTTCAACCAGGACTGGGAGCACAAGGCCTTCAGGCTTGGATTTGGGATCATCCAAACTCATGGAAAAGCAGGAAAATCCATGGAAAATCTACATCTGGCACACAAAAAGGAATTCCCGAGTTTCCTCCAGGAGAAATCCACGCGAAGGATCTGGGAAAGTTTAATTCCAGAGGTTGTGGATTGGGGTTTTTGCCTCTTATTGGCTTTTTTATCCTTTTTAATTAATTGGGGGTTTTGTTTTTAATTGATTGGGATTTTTTTATCTTTAATTAATTGTCTTTTTTTTCCTTAATTGATTGGTTTTTTTTGAACTTTAATTGGGATCTTTATCTTTAATTAATTGTCTTATTTTTCTTAATTGATGGGTTTTTTGGTCTTTAATTAATTTGGATTTTTTTCTTTAATTGAATTGAATAAATTAATAAATTAATAACTTAAATAAGTTTACATTTTATGATTTATAATTTAATTTATATCTTATATTTTATATTTTATATTTTATAGTTTATATTTTATATTTTAAAAATTATAATTTAAAATTATAATTTATAACTTAAATTTTATAAATTCTAATATATATTATAATTTAATTAATTAAATAAACTTTAAATATTTTAATACATTTAAATTAATTTAATTTAACTAATTGTATTTTTTTTTTTAATTAGCACCATTCATTGTGCTTTGAACACCCGAGGTGGGGCCCAATCCTGGATGAGAAAAGGAAGGAATTAATCCAATTTATCCGGCTCTAATTAATCCCGGTTTTCCTCAGGAAAAGTGGGAAGAAGCCCTTTCTCCCCCTCATTAACCACAGCGCCCATTCCACACAAATTCCCTGAAGTCTTCCCAGGGGCTAAAAAAATATGGAAAAACCCCCCAAAAATATAAAATATTGGAATTTATTTTTTGGTCTGATTTGTTGGGATTTTTAATCCCAAAAAATAATTCTTGGAGCAAAGGAGAGATAATTGGATCTGGTTCCTCCCCTTCTTCTGGAATTCTTTGGAGCTCCTTGCAGGAGAGGGATGTTCCAGATCCTGACTTCCAACCACGCTTCCAGGGATTAAATCTGGGAGAAATCCTTTTAGGATGCTCCATTCCAGAAGGAAAGGGATAAAATCCGGGATGAAAATGAAGACTGGAATTATTATAAGTAATAATTAATTCTACAATGGATTTAATATTAAATAATCCAAACTATCCATCCTATTTCCGGCAAAAAAGCCGGAAGAAACTCGGGCACTGCATCAGCCTGGATGAGAAATGGGAGTTCAGCAGAATTCCCTCATCCGTGGCTTTTTGGTTTAAGGAATTTTTTGGGATTTCTCCAGTTCCTTGAGCCAGGCTTCTCTGAGGGCCAAGAATTCCAGGAAAAAAGGGGCAGGAAAATTCCCTCCTGTGTTTCCTGATGGAATGGAGCGATTCATTCCCAGAGGATTTGGCAGTCGTGATCCTTTTTGGTGGGAATGATCCTTTGATCCCTGGGCAGGATTTGGGATTGGATAGGGAAGGATTTCCAGCTTTCCCATGAAGTTATTCCACAGGAGACTCAGCTCATCCCATAAAAACCTGGATACCCAGCTCAGAGCTGCGGCGGCAGAGATTTGGAATCCAGTGCCAAATATCCAGGAATCCATGAGGAATCCATCCTTTTCCTTGGCTCCCAGGGAAGGGATCGCCGCCAGCAAAACCCTCCACTGATCCCAAAAAAATATGGAAAAAATTCCTGACAAAGCTGGTGCTGATCTGGAGCGGAAGGCCTGGGATTCCCAATTCATCCAGGCTTCCCAGAAAACCCAGGGATCTTCAGCTGCGAATCCTGGGATGAAGGATGTGCTGGTTGTGGCTGAGGTTGCAGATGGATCCCCTGGGAGTTATGGAATCGTCACCAGGATGGAAATTTGTCACTGGGATTGTCCCTGCTCCCGTTCCTGGGAAAAACTCCAGACATTCCTGAGCCAGAGGCTGGAGATCTCCTTTATTCCTTTGGATGATGGATTTGATCATTCCAATTGCAGCTGGAGCTGGGATTAAAGGCCTGGCTTTGTCCTGACAGGAAAACCCGGATCCCTAAAATTCCCCAGGAATCCCAGGGACAGGATTCCCTAAGGATTCTCCCTGGATAACTCCAGCCACACCGATTCCACCACAGGATTTTCTAAAGGGTTGAAAACAAAGGAAAATTTATATCCCAGTGGGGCCGGCGGCAAATTCCGAAGGCCAGGAAATGGTGGAGGGAGCTGCCGGTGTAGAGACTTAATTGCAATTAAAGACCCCTGGCTCAGGAATTGATGGAAAATTATCATTCCCGAGGTTTTCCATTGGGAAATCCAATCTGAGAGTCTGGGCTGGAAAACTCCGGCTCCCCTTGTCTTCCCCAGCCAGGGCTCCGCTGTTGAATTCCATCTCTTCTGCTCTGAGTGGGCTTGGATTTGTCAGGAAAACATCCCTGGGCAGCTCTGTCTTCCCATGGAATTTCAGCCTTTCCCGGTCTCCTGGATTCCCGCTGTCTTGCCAGCGTGGCTCTGCTCAGGGACAATCCCACTTTGCTCCTCTTGCAGTGTCAGGGAATCATGGAATGGTTTGGATTGAAGGGACCATGGGGATCATCCCATTCCCGCCCCATACATGGGCAGGGACAGCTCCCACCGTCCCAGGTGGATCCAAATCCAACTCAACCCATCCTTGGGCATTGCCAGGGATCCAGGGGCAGCTACGGGAAATCTGGGAATTGCAGCCCAGGCAGGAATTCCTTGCCAAGATCCCAGCCCAATCTCCCCTTTCCCAGTGGAAGCCATTCCCTGGCTCCTGTCCCTGCAGCCCTTGGCCCCAGTCCCTCTCCAGCTCTCCTGGAGCCCCTGCAGGGACTCTCAGCATTCCCTGCATTTTGCCCTTCTCCAGGGGAACATTCCCAGCTCTCCCAGCCTGGCTCCAGAGCCAAAATCCTGGAATGGTTTGGGTGGGAAGGGACCTTAAATTCCATCCCATTCCCACTCCATCTGTGGGCTGGGACAGATCCTGCTATTCTAGGTGGATCCAACCCAGTCTTGGACATTCCCAGGGATCCAGGGGCAGCCCCAGCAAATCTGGGAATTGCAGCCCAGGCAGGAATTCCTTGCCAAGATCCCAGCCCAATCTCCCCTTTCCCAGTGGAAGCCATTCCCTGGCTCCTATCAAAATTCTCTCCCGGTTCCCATTTGGATCTCGTTCCGCAGGTGACAATCCGAACAGCCGAGTGACCTGACCTGGTGAGCAGGACAATCCCAGCCTTCCCACCTGGAATCTCTGGACGGGAGCTGTGACAGGTTTGCAATTCCCACGGGAATTGTCGCCGTATTCCAAATCTCCAAAGCTGCGATTCCTCACAGAGCGCTCATTGGAAGCAGATTTATTAAGGATTAACGAGGGGAATGATAAAAACCCCTCGCTAATCTTCGGGCATGGTTTTGATAATCCTCAAAAACCGGGAATGGCAGCCCAGGAAGATCCTTATCCAATAAATCCGACGGGAGGGGGTTTAATGGGACAGTTATCCTATGTTTAAATTTCAGCTGATTATTAGGAACACATTCCTTGAAAATTATCCCTGTCCCAGATCCTTATCTCCACCACCACGGGATAAAACAAACACAGATGTTTTCCCAACCAACTGAGAGTGGATTAGAAAGGATATCTTGGTTTATTATCCCTATTTTTTTTTTTTTCAGGGAATGCCGCAGAGCCTCTCTGTTTGCTCCCCATTCCTGACATATCCCGGAGGTTTTTCATTCCTGCCTCGCGTGGGGCTCAGCCGGCACGGAATCAACAAAACAATCGGGATCATCAGAATCCTGGATGGGGTTTTTATGGCACCCCCCAGCCTCGGCTCTCCGGCTGTTCCATAAACAAGGAAACTGGAGAGCACTAAAAACATCCCTGGAAAAAATAAAAAAACAACTAAAAAAAAAAAAAAATCCGGGCAGAGTTCAAAACCAGCAGCATCCCATGGAATTAAAGGAAAACAACCACACGTGCTTGGGATGAAAGTTTTCCAAGCCTCTCTGGGAAGCAAAACAAGGCAAAATCCCGGGTTTTTTTTGCCGATCCGGCTGAGAGGCAGCAGGAGAGGAGGGAATTTCAGGCTGCATGGAAGGGAGCGTCTGCCCGGCTCCCTTGGCTGTGATCCCGATTTCCCGGAGCAAATCCAAGGCTCTGGGAGGTGAGGATGAATCCAGGGAATCTTTAGCTGGGATGTGGTGGGGCTTCCTCGCTCCCCAATCCTGGCAGGGAGAGCATTGGGAATGGATATTCCAAAGAGTTCCTGGATTCCCTGGCTTCCTCACTTCCCTGCTGGCTCCAGGACCCTTTCCCAATCCCGAACTTCCCCAATTCCCCTCTTCCCAAACCCTTCACCCAAACTGGGAAGAGAATGAAAATCAGAGGTTCCACCTTAATCCATGTGGAATTCCCTGATCCGTGGGAAAATTTTCTCTTCCATGCTGGTTGGAAAAGGATGGGATGCACAAGGTGGATATTATTGTTATTGTTATTATTATTGTTGTTGTTATTATTATTATTATTAATTTTCCTTTCCTTCCCTTTCCCATTCCCTTTCCCATTCCCTTTCCCATTCCCTTTCCCATTCCCTTTCCCATTCCCTTTCCCATTCCCTTTCCCATTCCCTTTCCCATTCCCTTTCCCATTCCCTTTCCCATTCCATGTGGGAGCTGCTGGACTCCGATTCTGTCACAATTCCCCCTTCCCACCCCCTTTGGAATTCTCCCATTCCCACCTCCAGCACCGGAATAATTTCTGTGCCCGGGCCCTTCCCAGGGATCCGAAGGGTGTGATTCCCACATTTCCTTAACTCCCAGACTGATCATGGAAAGACTGGAGATGGAAAGAACACCTCTGATGTCACCTCTGGCATCCCGCGGGAGCAATCCCGGATTTTTCCTTCCCTTTTTATTCTCTGCTGCTCTGTCCAGCTCCAACCAAGCTCTTCCCAGAGTTTCTCTGGGGATTCTGTCGCATCCTTGTGTTTCTCCCTGTCAGGAAACACTTCCTGACATTCAAATTTTCCATAAAATTCATTCCGTCTCCACCCCTCCCCTGACAGACTCACCCTGGACAAGATCTCCTCCCTCGGATTTCAGATCCTTCATGGATTTTGTCATTCCCGGTGAATTTAATGAACCTGTTTTTCTGTCGCTTGGATTTTTTTTTGGGAAGCCCCTTTCCAAAATCCAGGGGTATCCGGCTCATCCCTCGTTACAGCCCTGGGAGGACCCTTAAAATCACAGATTCTCCATTGAGATTTCCATTCCCTCAAATTCCTGGAAACTCAAAATCCAAAGGTTTTGGATGTGCAGTGCAGGACGGGACAGGATTGCAGGAATATTTTTATGGATTGACTCCAGTTTATCACCCTCACAGTTTTCCCAAATGTCTTTTCCAACCTTTCTACCCCATCCCAACCTGACCTTGGGCACTGCCAGGGATCCAGGGGCAGCTACGGGAAATCTGGGAATTGCAGCCCAGACAGGAATTCCTTGCCAAGATCCCAGCCCAATCTCCCCTTTCCCAGTGGAAACCATTCCCTGGCTCCTGTCCCTGCAGCCCTTGGCCCCAGTCCCTCTCCAGCTCTCCTGGAGCCCCTGCAGGGACTCTCAGCATTCCCTGCATTTTGCCCTTCTCCAGGGGAACATTCCCAGCTCGGCTCCAGAATCCTGGAATGGTTTGGGTGGGAAGGGACCTTCAATCCCATCCCATTCCCAACCCATCCATGGGCAGGGACTTTCCCCTATCCCAGCTGGATCCAAGCCCTGGCCTTGGACACTCCCAGGGATTTGGGGCAGTCTCAGCATTCCCAGGTGCTGTGACTTTCCTTGGATTCTCCCCACATTCCAATAAAGGCAGCTCAGGATTTGGGATTTGAAACAGCCCATGGAGCTCAGTGGGATCCAATCCTGAATCATCCCAAAATCTCAGCTCCCCTCTGGAATCCCGTGGCCATTCCCAGGGCCTTAAGCTCTCCCTGGATTTTTCTCTTCTCCAGGGGAACATTCCCAGAATTCCCAGAGCAAAACAGCTCCAGAATCGGGAATGGTTTGGATGGGGAGGGACCTTCATTCCCATCCCATTCCCACCCCATCCATGTTCAGGGATCCCACCATCCCAGGCTGCTCCAATCCCAATGTCCAACCCGGCCTCGGACACTTCTAAGGATGGATCAAAATTCCACAAATCCCCCCGGATTCCCCCTTGCTCATTCCGGAGACAAAGCAGCACCGGGAGCTGTGCGGGGCAGCTCTGCCGTGCCCGGGTTCTCCCGGATTTTTCCATATGGGAATAACCAGAAATGAGCCCACGTTGGCTTCCCTCGTTCTGGCCTTGGCCTGGAGGATGTTTTGATCTGAGCTACAAAAACAAGCTGGGCTTAACCGAGCCAAGGAAACCTGCTGGATACCTTGGAAAATCCCCAGGGATTCAGCTCCAGGGAAGTTTCTTCCACATTCCTGGAATTTACGACCCCTTATTCGCCACCACGCAAAAGGAAAAATAAATCCGTAACAACGATCCTGAAAACAAACAGGAATCGCTCCCGTTGTTGCCCGCTGAGCTTCCTGAATTCCTCTGAAATTTTCCAGGAAATTCTGGGCAATTCCAAGGGCTGAGTAACATCCACAACGTTCCGTGGCGCCGGAAGTTGTTTCCAACAACTCTTGGAAAGAGAAGCTCTGTGACAACAAATAAATTCTTTGCCACGGCCGACGTCGATATTCCCGTGTTTTTGAAAAGGTTGGGAATGGGGAATATGATCCTGGGGGCGTTTTTCCAACCTTAATGATCCCGCAGTTCCATGATTCTGTTAAATTTGGATTATTGGATTTTGTCTTTATTGGATTTTTAATTCGATTTTACAGCAAACGGATCCACAAATATCCCAAGGGAAGTCTTTTTTCCCTAAGATCCCTAATTAGCCTTGGAGAAGGGATCTGAAGGAGGAAATGGAGATCTGGAATTCCCTTGCATGGAATGCACCCATTAATTACAAACCATTGATTGAGAAATTAATTGGTCCAAAGCTGATCAGCATCCCAAGATTCCTGGTTTCCCTAAAGACCCTTTCTCCACAAGGATTGCTCCGAGTTTTCCATTATCCATGGATTCAGAGCTGTCATTCCAAGTGCAAATTGAACCTCAGAGTCCTCAGGGCTTCTCCAGATGCCTCTTATCCTAAATTTTTCCATAGGAATTTAGACAAACTCCATCTAAATCTTCCCAGCGATGGATCCTTATCCCCATCCCTAGGGATCATCCAGCCTGAGGAGCAGGATCCACCTGACTCCGAGGGGTTTATGGTTCCCAGAGTGGAGAATCCCTGGAACTGAGGGATTGGCTCATGGAATATCCCTGGAATTGAGGGATTGGCTCTTGGAGTATCCCTGGAATTGAGGGATTAGCTCTTGAAGAATTCCTGAAAATTGAGGGATTAGCTCTTGGAGAATTCCTGGAATTGAGGGATTAGCTCTTGGGATATTCCTAAAATTGAGGGATTGGCTCTTGGAGTATCCCAGGAATTGAGGGATTGGTTCCCAAAGTCCCAGTTCCACCAGCAGGGAGAACAAGAGGCTTCAAAGTGAGATCCCAAATCCCAATTTAGGGCTGAAGGATCCACTTGGGATCGGCATAAAAAGCACACAAAGGGCCGGGAAAATTCCTAAACACTGGGAAAAATTCTTCCTTCTACAGCAGGGCTGTGGCACAGATTCCCAGAAAAACTTTGTGCCACATCCAGGAGTTCCTTGGATGCCTCCAGGGATGGGGACTCCATCGTTCCCTGGGCAATCCCAATGCCTGACCTTTTCCATGGAAAAATTCCTCCTGATGTCCAGCCTGAGCCTCCCCTGGCACAGCCTGAGGCCATTCCCTCTTTTCCTGTTATTCCCTGGGATCAGATCCCAAATCCCATCCAGCTGCCCCCTCTCCTCAGGGAATTTCAGAGGGAAAAGGATCCTCCTTTTCTCCAGGCTGAGCCCCTTCCCAGCTCCCTCAGGAATTCTCCAGCCCCTTCCCAGCTCCCTCAGGAATTCTCCAGACCCTTCCCAGCTCCCTCAGGAATTCTCCAGCCCTTTCCTAGCTCCTGCAGGAATTCTCCAGCCCCTTCCCAGCTCCCTCAGGAATTCTCCAGCCCCTTCCCAGCTCCCTCAGGAATTCTCCAGCCCCTTCCCAGCTCCCTCAGGAATTCTCCAGCCCCTTCCCAGCTCCATTCCCTTCCCTGGAAACGCGCCAGCCCCTCCACGTCCTGCACCGGACACGGAATTCCAGGTGTGACCTCAGCAGTGCCCAGCCCATGAATTCATTTAATTTGCATTAAATGCTTTTAATTGGATGGAAAGAAATAAACCAGACCCAGTGAAAAGATGGATTTTCCTTAATCCATCCAAGCTTTGAAGGGATTCGTGTCCTATCTGCCTGCAATTCCTGTATGGCAACGGAATTCCTCTGAATTCCCGGGATTTGCACCTTTTCCCTGTGTTAGTGCCTTAAATTGGAGAATCTTGAGTTCATCCTTGCTGCCGACGGGATTAAACTGAATTTCTTTTGGAATCTGCAGGAAACTGGAATGGTGAATCCGCTGCCAGGACCCTTCCAAATCCATGGATTTCTCCGCCATTCCAGGACCTCCCCTCCTGGATGTTGTTGCCCGTGTCCAGCTCAACAATCCGTGACTCATGAGGGGAAAATCCCTCCTTTTTCCCAGGAGGCTCCTTCGGAGGCTGCCGCTCTGTCTGGCCATTGAGAGCTGTTTCCTGAGCATTCCATGGAAACTTCCCTCGACTCCCTGCTCCCGGATAATGATCTTGGGTTTATAAATAGGGTTGGAGCAGGGAAATCCCACCCGAGAGCGAGCTGGAATGGGAGCGGGATCCTGGAGAGAGGCCCCCTCCCTTCCTGCTGGATCACGGGAGAGTTTGGGACGCTGAGGATCTCAGCACCTCGTCTAAAATCCAAGGAATTCTCCGGGAATTTGGAAATTTGGAGGTGTTTGCTCCCTGCCTGCTGCCGGAGGGAAGCGGCTCTGCCAACGCTGCGCAGGAATTTCCACTGGGAATGGAAAAATGTCCATAAAATGCAAATATCTGTGAAATATAATAAGTATCTATAAAATCTAAACATCCATCAAATGTCATTGTCCCACAGGAGCTACGGGTGGGAAGAGGTGAAAATGGAACTGTGATCCAACGAAAAATACCGTGGTGGAGGGCTGATTCCAAGAAATTGCAGAACTTTTCCGGATTTGCTGTGGCTGCCTCTGGATCCCTGAAAGTGTCCAAGGCCGGGTTGGACACTGAGGCTTGGAGCAGCCTGGGATGGTGGGAGCTGTCTCTGAACATGGAATGGGGTGGGATTTAAGGTCACTTCCCACCCAAACCATTCCAGGATTCTGGAGCCACTCTGCTCTGGAGCCAGGCTGGGAATCCTGGGAATGTTCCCCTGGAGAAGGGCAAAATGCAGGGAATGCTGAGAGTCCCTGCAGGGGCTCCAGGAGAGCTGGAGAGGGACTGGGGCCAAGGGCTGCAGGGACAGGAGCCAGGGAATGGCTTCCACTGGGAAAGGGGAGATTGGGCTGGGATCTTGGCAAGGAATTCCTGCCTGGGCTGCAATTCCCAGATTTGCTGGGGCTGATCCCTGGATCCCTGGGCAATGCCCAAGGCCAGGTTGGACATTGGGATTGGATCCACCTGGGATCCTGGGAGCTGTCCCTGCCCATGGATGGGGTGGGATGAACTTTAATATCCTTGGAATCCCAGAATCCTTAATGTTGGAAAAGACCTCTGAGGTTAAATCCAAACATTCCCAGCACAGCCAAGGCCACCACTGATCCATGTCCTCAGGTGCCACATCCACACGGATTTTAAGTCCCTCCAGGAATGGTGGCACCACCACATCCCCAGGCACTTCCAATGCCTGACCACCCTTTCCATGGAGAAATTTTCCCAATATCCACCCTGAGCTCCCCTGGCCCAGCCTGAGGCCGTTCCCTCTGCTCCTATCCCTGTTCCCTGGCAGCAGATCCCGTTTTCCCCTCGCTGATGTCCTCCAGTGGTTTTTTCCCCACTCCATGCTCCAGTCCCTGGATGAATCCATGTGTTTTTCTGCTCTCTCAGTCACTTTGTTGCCACTCCCCACCTGTTCCTGCACATTCCTCCTTTTCCCTTTCCTTGGTTGGGAGCCTGGATCCTTTTCCATGTACAAAAAGATTCCTGGTCACGCTCATTCCCAAAGGAGAGTTTTATTTGGGAACCCTTTGCCATTTCCGAGTTATCGGAATTCTTCTCCCGGCATGGAGCTCTTTATCCTGGACCCTTTTTCCCGGACCCTCTTGTTCCGCTGAGGATAAAAACTTTAGCAACAAACATTCCCCGTTTTTATTTCGTTTTGTCATTCCCGCGTCTCCAACCCCTTCCCAGATGATTTCAGCATTCCCACTTTCCCCTTTGGGAAACTGAGGCACAGAAAAGGATCTGTCAAACGCCTGGCAATCCTCTTTGTCCCATGCACCTTCCCAAATGGATTCAACTCTGTTTTCCGTGGGTGCAGATCCCAAATCCCAAATTGGAGAAATCCAAAGGTTAATTATTAATTCTTGTCTAGTTATGGAAGTTGTTTTTACTCCCAGAAATTTCCTGGATCGTGGCTGGGATAAAGTCTGATCCACAAGGACTTTGTTTTCCCTGCTCCTAAATAAGTGGAACGTTCCAGAGGTTCCTTCTTATGGCATTTAAGATGCATTTGGGATTGTTATCCCTGCTCGTGGCAGAGGGTTTGGATTATTCGACCTTTAAAGTTCCCTTCCACCCCAAATTATTCCATGATTTTGTGACAAATGGATCGAAATAATTCAGGGATTTCTGTGCCAGGGCTCTCCCTCTCTCCCAAGTTCCCAGGGAAGCACTGGGCTGCATCCACATCCCGATTTTTTGGCTATGGATTCATCCCACCTCTCCCAGTGCTTGCCTGGAATGCTTCGATCGGTGTTCGGCTCTCCCAGATTTTCCTGATGGCTGGAGCAGGGATTGGGCAGCTCCAGGGAACAATTTTGGGATTAAAATACAGGGACCACTCTGGCCTTTTGGAATTTCATCCATCACCTCGAACTTTTTTCCAGAAAAAAAAAAACAGTTTGGACGCTGAGTTTTATCCCAGTTTGATCCCAGCGTGTCCCAGTTTTGTGGGTTTTATTTGGGAAAAAAAGGCAAAGGGACGCTCCAACATTTTCCAAGGAACCTGAGGACACTTTTTATCCCGGTGCACATTCCCGAGAGCTGGATTTCACCCTGGAGAAGGGAAAAATCCAGCCTGGTTCTCCCAGATCCAAGAAAGCAGGGAAAAGAGAGCTGGAACGTGCTCCGTGGGTGGCCTCCAGAGTCGTCTCCTTCAGGAAAACCGTGGCACCAAATCCAAGCCCGGGGCTCAGCACCAGGAATTTGGGAGTTCTCCTTGACCGTGCTTTGGCCTGGGATGAGCAGCTCCCACGTGATTCCATCCCCCCGCAAATCCATAAAAAAAAAGTCGGAAAAAAATCCTTCCCCCATCTGGAGGATGAAATGTTTAGGAGGGAATCCAAGCCGGGCTGAAAGCGGTGGCAGAGCTCCCAGCGTTTCACCGGGAAAAAATTTCCAAGTGCTAAGTGCTCCGGAGCTTTGAAAGGGAAATTCAGAGGCTTTCAGCTACTGCCCAAAAAACCAGGAGAGGCCTGGACAAATCCATGGATCTGCTGCTATCTCGGAGCGATCTCCCTTCATCTTTCCTTTGAAAATTGGACGAGGATTGGAAGCAAAGCCGCAAATGGGAACATTCCTGAATTCTGGGAGCGTTTGAACTCCGGGCTGGATCTGCGGTGGGAAATGTGCTTTATCTTGACAACCCAGGGCAAACAAAATCCTCCATCTGGGAATTTTGGGAGGTGGGGAGGGTCTGCTTGGAAGTTTTCCAGTGGGAATCTTAAGTTCGGCTCATCCCTGCGTTCTGTCCATCGACATCAGGGTGAAACGTGGGATCTCTGCAGGGAGACAGGCAGGAAAATTCATGGACTATTGGGAATTGCCAAAAATGTAGCTGAGATTGGGAAGTGCTGCCAGAGAAAGGCCTGGATTTGCTGGAGATTTCCTGCCACTGGGAATTTTTTCAGGATCAGCAAATGACCACATTTAAGGTTAAGAGCCACTTAAAAACGCTGCAGAATTTGATGGATTTTAATTCATCACCATCCCCAGAATTCCCTAATTCCCAAGGTGTCCGTGGGCAGAGGGTATCACCCGGTGGCAGATAAAATTCCCGCGGTTATCCTGGGAAAAAGAATAAATCAGTGACAGGCCTGGAGCTGGGAATGCTGGGACTTCAAAGTCTCTTTTTCTCTCTGGCTGAACCAACATTTTTTTTAGCCGTGCTTTGTTTTTGTGGTTTTTTTTGAAAAAGTGGGAACGGGCGAGAGGATAAGGAGCGATCTGTGTGTTTTCCTGCCTCCCATCCGTGCTCTTTGGCCCTTCCGAGACCTCCCTCGCGCTCCGGGACGTGCCCAGGGTGAGGATTTCGTGTGGAATTCCTGGGGCAGGGCAAGCCAGGGGATATTTTGGGAGCCAGGCTTGGCTGAGGAGTCCTAACAAAGCCAAGCTTAGAGTGCAGACATCGGCCGTGACTCAACAGGATGTGCTGGGCCTAAGCCAGGCCTAGGCCGCTCTTCCTGGCCTTCTGAATCATTCATGGAAAAAAAAAATTAGGGATGAAAAAAAAAAAAAAACCATCCCTCTGTTTGCCAGCGTTTTCCATCTGTTTTTAACTTGGGGATGGCCTTTGGAAGGTCGGGGAGGTTTTTGTTGGGATTGAACTCCGCAAACATCTTGGAATACGCACGGCAGCACGGCTGGCTCTGGGATTTGGGGCTTTGGCTAGCGGGGTGTTTTTTGGGAAGCAGGAAAGGAGAAAAAGCTCCGTAAAAATGGTGTGGATGAGGTGAAGGGGGATTTTGGGATCTGGATTGGATTTTGGGAGGGCTCTGAGTCCGAGGAAAAGGTGTTTCATTCTTTTCCACCTTCCTCTGTCGGGAATGCCGGAATCAAAGCTGGGTCACTGCTGCTCCAGGGTTGTCACCAGCAGGAAAACACTTTGGGAATTTACCCCATGCCAAGGTGTGGCCTGGAGTGGTTCTGGCTGCTCCATCCCTGGAAATATCCAAGGATAAGCCTCAGAAAAACCTGGGATAGTGAGTGGCTTCCCTGTCCATGGAAGAAAGGTTGGAATGGGAATGATCCTTAAGGTCCCTTCCCACCCAAACCATTCCATGATTCCGTGTTTTTCCCTGGGTGACTTCCAACAATGCCCTGCTCCCACACAGGGAATCTTTCCAGCTTTTCCCTGCCCACATTTGGATATTCCCTGTCTCCAGCCTGATACTTCCTAGCGGAAAGGAATTTTTCCCTGTGGATGAGCATTTCCTCTGGATCAGAGGAGATTCCTTGCAGGAAAAGAACCTTTTTCACAGAAATCCAAATGCGAAGTGGAATTCCCATTTTTATGGCAAAGCTCATCCAGATAAAGCGAAGGAAACTCGGGAATGGTGATGTTATCCCACCTGGAATATCAGCCCTCCACAGAGGCAGGATTGCTCCGCTCATTTTGAGCAGTTTTTGTAAGGAGAGGCCACTGAAGCTGGAAAATTTGGGAGCCAAATTTGTGCCTCTCCTGGCCCAGGCGGCGAATCCGTAGCCAAGCAGTAAAAACCTGGATGGAAAAAGCAGGGAATATTTCAAGGGATCACGTGCAGGGACAATTTTTGAGGAAGATTCATTGCTTGGATAAATCTCAGCTGGAGAAGAACTCTGGATCTTTACAGGGAGAAATGATGGATTACAAACTGATCCCAAATCAAGACATTCCTGCTGTCTTGTAGGAAAAGGATTAGGAAAATATCCTTCCAATGGAATGAAATAGTTCAGGATGGCAAGGAATTCATGGATAAACTGGAGATTTCCCTTGGATTATGAGTGAGATGATCAAAGAGACGACACCAAAGTCTAACTCGGATGAATCCAAAGAAATGGGTGAAGGAAAAGCCGATTGAAGACTTGGAATGTATCAGGAATGACATGGAGAAAGGAAATAATTTCTGTCCAAAATTTTTCCAAAGGATATTTAGGTTGGAATTTTGGTTCACCTTCCTGAGGCGAAGGAAGCAAAGCTCTTTTGGGAAGAAAAGTTGGAATCTCCATCACTCCAGCCTTTAGGGGGATGCTGGATTTACCAAAAATATCCAAGAGAAAATGGGAGCAGAGGACAAACTGGAAGATCTCCCAGAATTCTTCTGCACTGCCAATTCCAAGGGACAATCCCACGGAAATGGGCGTTCCCGAGCTGCTGAGCACTGTCCCTGCCACCCTGACTGGAAGAAATTTTCGAGGGAAAAGTCACAGGAAGACCGAGGTGTCCCTGAAGTTCCCATTTGTTTTCATTTTGCAACCAAAACCTGACACCCAGCAGGGGAATTTCCCTCTCCCTCTCCTTGGCTTGGGATGAGAAACATTTCTCCAAAATTTTTTGTTCTCCTTTCCCGATTTTTTCCTTTTTTTTTTTAACGTTTCCCTTGGGAGAGGACAGCCAATCCATATTTCAGGGAGCTCCAGGAAATTGCCGATGACTCAGGAGGATGGGGAACATTTCAGCTCCTCGCTGCCACATTTCCCACCCTCAGAGCCACGGGGTGCTGGAAATCCCGGGAAATTTTGGAAAAGATGGAAAGAAATGACAAATGTCTGCTGAACTTCTGGCTGGCCTGGCTCTAAAACCAGTCATGGACATGTCAAGGTCAACCAGATCCCAGATGGATTTTCAGGAAAATATGGAAGTTGAGGATTCCCTGGATTGGTTGCTCCGTTGTCTCCTAAGGAATAAAATATCCAAGATAATATCCAAGAGGAAGAACCATCTCTGTTTCTGGAGGAAGCCACCACATCCCAAAAAAATCCAGTTGCTTCTCTGTTTCTCCGTCTCCACGAGTCTCCACTGCCTTGGGAAAAAGCTCTGGAGCCAAAGGGGGTGACTGGAAATGCCAGGAGAAAGGAATTTTTTATCTTGTGGACAATCCCACCCTCAGGTGTTGGAAGACACCTCTGGCACATGGAAAAGGGATCTGATCTCCCTATGGATATCTGGGAAGTGGATCCTGGACTCTCTCCAAGCACATCCCAACTATCTGGCTCCATGATTTTGCTTCCCAGAAGGTCCTGGATCCCTGAGTGTGGGGAAGGATCCAATCCCAGACATTGGATCAAATCCCTGCCAGCCAGAAGAACCCTGGAATGCCAGGAAAGCCTGGAATGGGAATGATCCAGGAGCTGGAATGCAAAGTTCTCCCAGCTCCAGGGTGATTTAGAGGAGCTGAACACCAGGTGGGGGTGACAGCAGGGACTGAGCCCTCCGTGGGATGCGCCACCACTTCAGGACAACCTGGAAGTGCGGGAAACTGGAATTCCAGACCCTGACGCTTGGATATTCCCACCTCCAAACCCGAATTTTCCAGCAGGAAGGAAAAGCAGAGCCTGTGTGACCTCAGAGTGACCGATTCCACCCAGGACACGGTGGAGAGCTCCACATCTCCCTTTTTCCTTCTTTTCCTGCCCTTCCTTATTTTTTTTTTTTTTTCATTTTTAATTTTCCTTTAAAAGTAGAACTCGCTGCATTTATGCCAATAAAAACCAAGAAAATTTCAGGCTGTTCCCTGTAATTCCAAGCCTGCCCAGGGCTGGAATTGTCCCAGTAGGGTCATGAACTCTTTTCCATACATCCCGGGCCTCTATTTTTAACCTGGAGCTGGCAGTGGGACATTCCAATTGCTGTTCCAAGGGGAAAATCGGGAACAGAAAATCACCTTAAACTTCAGTTCTGTCACACATTCCCAAGAAATCCAGGCTGAGGTGTGATCCTCAACCTGGAACAGGGAAAAGCAGGATGGCCTCCAGAGAATTTAAGAATCATGGAATAGGTTGGGTGGGAAGGGAATTAAAGATGATCCCATTCCAACCCCATCCATGGGCAGGGACAGCTCCCGCTATCCCAGCTGGATCCAATCCCAGTGTCCAACCTGGCCTTGGGCACCGCCAGGGATCCAGGGGCAGCCCCAGCAAATCTGGGAATTGCAGCCCAGGCAGGAATTCCTTGCCAAGATCCCAGCCCAATCTCCCCTTTCCCAGTGGAAGCCATTCCCTGGCTCCTGTCCCTGCAGCCCTTGGCCCCAGTCCCTCTCCAGCTCTCCTGGAGCCCCTGCAGGGACTCTCAGCATTCCCTGCATTTTGCCCTTCTCCAGGGGAACATTCCCAGCTCTCCCAGCCTGGCTCCAGAGCAGCTCCATGGATGGGGACTCCACCCCTTCCCTGTGCCTGGAGATCCCTTTCCATGAAGAAATTCCCCCAATATTCAACCTAAACCTCCCCTGGTCCAACTCAAGGCCGTTCCCTCTCATCCCATCCTCATCCCTTGGCCGAGTCCATCCCACCCAGAACAATCTGGAAATTGGGAGCCAAAGGGAAGAGAAACCTTTGCAGCTTTTCCAGCTCTCCGCACACAGGGAATGTTGTTCCCAAAACCCAAAGGCTTGTGGCCACAGGGACTTCCCAAATCCATCGGGAGGGCTGAACTTCCGTGCGTGTGTCCAAGCAGGACAAAGCCCACGTGCCAAGGCAATAAAAGCAGCTTGGGAGTTACATTCCTCTCCTTTCCGGCTCCACACCCTGCTTGACTCATCCCGATCCGTACCCATTCCCTCTTTTCCTCCAGGAGATGACTCCAAAGGCACTTTGGCAGTTTCCTGGGCCAACATCTGGAGCTCGGTGGCCACGCGAAGGCTGGGACCTGCTGGAGCCATCGTGTCCCAGCATCTGGAGAGCTGCTTAGTCCAAGGTCAGAGGCCTGGAAAAGCTTTTATCCAGCAAAAAGTGCCGGAATCTCCCTTGGGAATGAGGGGTATCTACAAGAACTTTCCCGTTTCTCCATTTTTCCCCAGATTAGCAAATCCACGGAGCAGAAGTTGTGACTTCTCCCTTGGAACGGGAGCGCCGTAAAGGCACAAAATATGGAATGGGAGGAACAAACCTCATGGAATTAAATCGGTCTGGGCTAACAAAGACCGGGATCAGCCCCGACCCAGAAATCTGCGTCCTGCAAGGACGGAGAGAGCGAAGCAGGGTGAGCATGTGGTCAATCTCATTCCCACTTTATCCCAGAAATCCTGGTTTTCCAAGCCCTTGCTCACCAGAATTCCTGGCTCCTGCCAGCTGAGCCCTTGGATTGTTTTAGGATGACCCAAAACCACCTCAGGGACAGAATTTGTTTTTGTGGTTCTCCGGCCACTTTCCTCCTCTGAAGTTGCCTCAGCTTTGCTTCCCTTTCCCATGAGAAGTGTGGGATTCACTGCTCCGCTTGGGAAATGCCGGAGGTTGGGAGAGGAAACCCAGCCCAGCTCTTTTCCCGGTGGTTTGGGGCATGGATACCTTGGATCCGAGCCATGGGATTGTGGAGCAACCCCGGGTGAGTGAGAGACAAAATCCACCAGAGAAATGAGGTTGCCCTGCGCTCCGTAGAGGTCCTGCAGCCCAGCCGGGGGAGTGAAGCTGGAAATTCGGGATTTGTGGGATTCAGAAGGGGAAGGAGACTCATCCCTGGGCTGTCTGGTCCATAACCACGGTGGCCAGGCCCTACACCCGGAATCTCCATCCCAAAATCCTTGCTCTGGGCATGATCTTGACTCATCCCATGTGGTTTCCTGGAGGGACGGGGACAACTCGGATCCAAGAGCCTGGAATTCTGACAGAGCTCCCACCAAGGAGTTTCTGCAGCACTGTGGGTGTTGCATGTCCTGGGAGAAGCTCCAAATTTAGGGAAAAAGCTGGAAAGTGGCAGGCAGGATGGGGAAATCCTGATGGATCAGGTTGGAGAATCGGCTTGGGCAACGTGGTGTGTCCACACCCTGTGTCTGGTACGGACTGGAAGAGATTCCTGGAATTTTTCCCTTAAAAAAAAGATCAGGAAAAACCGTTTTCCTTCTGAAGAGAGCGTGGACCAATCATGGACTCCGGAGTGATGCAGGAGCTGAACAGAAAATCATGGAATGGTTTCGGTGGGAAGGGATCTTCAAGATCATCTGTTCTACCCTGGCACCTCCCACCATCCCAGGTGGATCCAGCCTGGCCTTGGGCATTCCCAGGGATCCAGGGGCAGCCCCAGCAAATCTGGGAATTGCAGCCCAGGCAGGAATTCCTTGCCAAGATCCCAGCCCAATCTCCCCTTTCCCAGTGGAAGCCATTCCCTGGCTCCTGTCCCTGCAGCCCTTGGCCCCAGTCCCTCTCCAGCTCTCCTGGAGCCCCTGCAGGGACTCTCAGCATTCCCTGCATTTTTCTTTTCTCCAAGTTGGACATTCCCATCTCATCCCCCAAAACACCAAGGATTCATCACCAAAACCTGACGGAATTTCCTGTTGCTTTCCCTTCGCATTCCCACCTGCTCCAAAAATCCAAATTTATTCTCTACCGTGATAAGAAGAACGCACCTGAACAATAAAAACTGGGAATAACATCCCTGAAGGAGCTTCAGTTCTGCTCCCAAAAAAATCCTCATTCCAAACCCCACCCATTTCCATGGAGGGGAACAATGATCCCAGGTCAAGATTTCCAAAGCCGGGCTTTTTTTTGGAGTCAGAAATTCCAGTCCGAGGCAAGAACAAAGGAAAGAATTTTGTTTTCTTAACCCTGACAAACAAAAAAAAAAACAAATTTCCAAAGGCCAAAATTTCCCGGGAATTAGAAATCCTGAAATTTGGCTGGTATCACTTCCGAGCCTGGTAGCTGCCGTTGCGCCAAAATTTGGGAATAAATAGGATTTTTCCAGGCTGACTCATCCTAAATGAAGGAGCCACTGTGTGCGAGCCAAAAGCGAGGAGATTTGCCCTTTCCTGATAAATTATTGAGGAATTTTACCTGGGAGGAGTTGGATTTTCCAGCCCTTTTTCCCAAAAAGTTTCCCATCTTTTATTCTCACCTCCTAACGAGGTATTAATGAGCTGCTGGTGTTTTCTTTAATTAAGGACAAAACCATTAATGGGATGTGAAATCTTTACTGAGATCCAGGTTTTTAATAAAAAGAGGGATGTGTTAGAGGATAAATCATTCCTGAAAAATTCCAGCTTGGAGCAGTTATTCCAATGCCATCCTTGGGTTTGTAGCCATGGGTGGTGTTGGAGTTAATTTATGTTAATTTATGTTAATTTATGTTAATTTATGCACAGGTTTGGAGCCGCCTGGGTGGATTTTTTTGGGGTAACTAGCAGGAAATTCCACTTTTTTCCATAGTTTTGAGCCATTTTTCCTCTCGTGAGGAATGGCTCAGGGAGAAAAATGGACCATGGGAAAAGAGGTATGGATTGAAATTCCTCACCCAGATTTATTCCCAAGTTTCACTGGGGAATTTATTTCCAAGTTTCCAATTTCACCCTTTCATCCATGATGGAACTTTCAGGCCTCCTAAAATTCCCGATTTCCCCTTTTTTCCAGAGAATCGCCAACAATTTGGGAGCCCCATCAAACGGTCCGTCCACGAGTGGAATTCTTTGGAAGTGCAGAATGGGAAAAATCCACACTTGGATCCCAGTTGGAGTTTGGATCTGACTCCAGACTCAGAGTTGGGAATGTGAGAGCAGAAATTCCAGGATCGTTTTCCAACCCGAATTATTCCATGATTAGAACGAGCCTTCCTGTACGGAGCTAAAAATCCTGGTCACCAAAATATCCTGGAATTCCATGGATATTCCTTAATATCCACTCTGCCAGTTCCTTATCCGGACGAAATTCCACGGATACAAATAAATGCCAATAATGAGGATGATTCCCAAAGAGATAAATTTGGGAAATTTATCCAAATTTATCCAAAATCCCAAAGTTTTCTGCTTTAATCCTTGGCAGGTTTGATAGCTGGGAAGCTCCAATCCTCTCTCATTCCCAAAAAAGCATTTCACAAGTGGGGATCCTCGAAAAATCCCAGGAATTTGTAGATAGATAGAGGGAAATAAAGATTTTTTCCATGATTTTGGCGTGAAGTTGATTTTCTGCCGTTTTAACCCATCCCTAAATCACCTTTCCCAGTTTTCCCAGATCTCCATCCTTAAATCCCTCCAGGGATGGGACAGCTGGAAATGGAAAATTTCTGGGAATTTTCATCCTCTGGAAAATCTCATCCAAAGGGACGGAGCGAGGTCATTCCCATCCTTTTTTGTTGGTATTTGTGATGATTCCTGAAAAAAATCCCAAACCATCAGGATTTTTCCCTGATTTCCAGCGTTGGGACAGAGACTGGAGCTGCTCTGCATTCCCATTTTCCTGCTGGAATCAAACAGGGATTGATTCCTCGGCCTCTCTCCCCTCGGTTTTCTCATGGAAAAATCCAGCTCTGAATAACTGGATAATGCAGGGAATCATTGACTGGCAGTGGTTTCCTCTGGATTTGACGCAAGAATTTTGGGATCCGGATCAATCCTGCCCCAATCCCAGAGGAAAACCTGCTGGTGCGTGGAGCCGATCAGGCTCTGTGAGGTTTTATTTTTAGGGATACAATCCTGATATTTTAAGGATTTCACATCTCTCCCTCTAAAAACCAGGAGTGGCACAGCTGACCTTTAGCAGGCTGTAAACTGATCCCTTTTCCCACTTTTCTCTTGGAGCCAAGTGGCTCCGGCAGCCAAGGATGACCCAATCCTGGAAAAACTGCGGCCTTTTAAATCCGACCTGTTGATAAGGAATTTCTGGGATGGGTGGATGGGAATAAAGGATGGACACGAGCCGGTGCTAAGCTCCAAAATTGGAATATAAAAAAAAGGGGGGGAAAAATCCACCTGGAGGAGCCACAGGGAAAAGGGTGGGATCCAAGATCCATAAAAATGTGGTTTTCCAGGGGAGGCAGCTAAATATAAAGACCCTACGGAGAACTATAAATTCCTAATAAATGGGATTGAACTACTGGAGGGAAATCAGGCTGGGGAAAAGAGCAGGAAAGCTGGGAATGAGCTGAGGGCAGGACGCAGCAGCTCTTTGGGATGGGGATTTGGGATTTTCCCAGAACTGGATTTGGGCTCTGGATCAGGATTTGGGGAATGTTGTGAGAATTGAAGGTGCTCCCGTGGCTCCCAGAGGGGATCCCACAGTTCCCAAGGGATACCCAGGAATAATTGTCCTCGGAGGGATGTGAACCCATTGGAACCTGAAATTCCCCTGGGACACGGAATAAGGATTTAAGACCAATTTCAAATGGATTTTCCTACTTTTCCCAGTCAGGATGAACAATGAATCATTTGATTTCATGGAATTCAGTTTGGGATTCTTCCTGCTCCTCTTTTAAGGACAAATTGTGGCACCTCTGGTTCTCCCAGTGATCCTGAAGTTGGGCTTTATGGAATTTATCAGCACAACACACAAAGAATTTCCCAAATTTCAAGTTTTTCCTTATCCCCTTCCCTTCCCTTCCCTTCCCTTCCCTTCCCTTCCCAGAATTCCAGGGCTGTTGATAAAATCCACTCCCCCCCACCATCCCAACCACATCCAGGCCACGCTTCCCTATGGATAAAGCTCCATGCTGGGAATTGCACGGCTTTAATTCCACCCCGAGCTGCTCCCTTGGAATTTCATGTGCTTTCCATGCTTCCTTTCCCTTTTCCTGTCCTTCAGCCTCTGGAATCGTTCCCTTGTTGCTTTTCCTGTATTTGGACTCCTCCTTTCCCTTGGGCTCCTGGCTCAGCCCTGATCCCTGTCGGATTTTTGGGATGCAGATGGGATTTGGATCCTTGTCCTTCATTGGATCTCCCATTTTCCCGGCTCTGGAATCAACAATTCCCTCTGATCCGAGCCTGCCGGAGCTGGGTGAGAATTCCTGGCTCCTCTTCCAAGCGTTTTCCAAGGCCAACGAGGCCGGAGCAGGGAGCTCATTAACAGGGAAGCTCAGTGAGCCAAGAATTCATTAAGGAAGGAATAATTGGGATCTTCCCAAGGCGGCTTTGCGCAAACAGCGCCCGGAACGAAGGCGGGGAACTGCCGGAACGGCGAGGCCGGCACGTCCCGGCTCCTGGATTTTGTAGGGAATCTTTGTTGGTGATGACGATCCCGAGCTTGGCTCTTCCCAAGGACAAATGTCCGGGAACGCTCGGTGATGTCACCTCTTGTCCCTGGGTGGCAGCAAAAAAACCGGGATGGGCATGGCCGGGAAAGGCCTTGTGGAAGTCATTCCCAAGTTTTCCAAAGGGAAAATTCCCAGCTTGCAGGATTTGTGTTGAATTCCCAAAAGCTGGGTGGGATATCCAAAAAAAAAAACCCGGCTGGTCCCGTTATCCGGGGACAGTCTGGAAAATGTTCTGGGATTTTTTATCAATCTTTTATTTTAAATGTAAATTTTCTGTCTTATTTAAATATAATTTGAATAAAATTTGAATAAAATTCAGGCATAATTAAGGATCTAATTTAATTATAATTTCTATGTAATTTAAAATATCATTTTAGTGTTAATTAATTTAATATTAAATGTAAAATTATATTTATTGAATTAGTTGTGTATAAATAATGATATAATTAAATGAAGTAATTTAATATTAATATAACTAATATATTTAAATGATCATTTCCAATATAATTTTGTATTTTAATTGAATTTTATATCAATATGTATCATTTATTTATTATTTATTTTAAAATCTGAGGTATAATTTAATTAATTTTCAAATAAAATCTCAACTATAACTTCAAATATAACAGAAATCAATCTTTACATAATTTTAATGAATTCTGAATATAATTTTAATTCTTATTTAAAATATAATTTGAATATATTTTGGAATATATTTTGGAATATGTTTTTGCATAAACTGTGTTTAAAAATAACAATTAAATACATTTTTCTATATTATTTTTGAATAGAATTTTAAATGTAATTTAAAAATACAATTTAAGTATAATTTTTAATGTATTTTCAGTCTAATGCTGGTATTATTTTCCATCTATTTTATATAACTTAAAATATCCTTTTCAATACCATTTTAAAGTATATTTTTTGAATGTAATTCTAAATATAATTTAAAAATATAATTTAAATGTGATTCTTAATGTATGTTCAATATTATTTTGATATCATTTTCCATATAATTTTCAATAAAATTTATATAATTTAAAATCAAATTCAAAATGTAATTTTATTACAATTTCATTGTAATTTTAAATGTATTAAAATTAATCTGAATTAATTTAAATTTATTGTATCTTAATTCGTGTTGTATTAATTGATTAAATTCATTAAATTTAAATGTAATTTTAAAATACATTTTAAACCTGATTGTGATGACATTTTAATCCATTTTAATTGAAAATATAATTTCATTTATTGAATGAATATTTTCTATTCATTTCATATATAAATATAAAATGTTATATCATTATATGATGTCATTTTAAAGAAAATTTAAATTTTAAATATTTAAATATTTAAAATATTAATAATAATTAATATTATAGTTATAGTTATAGTTATAGTTATTGTTATTGTTATTGTTATTGTTATTACTATTACTATTACTATTATTATTACTATTATTATTGTTATTATTATTATTGTTATTGTTATTGTTATTATTATTATTACTATTACTATTGCTATTACTATTGCTATTACTATTATTACTATTATTATTATATCATAATTATAATATTATATCAAAGAATTCTGAGACTATTACACCCAGGAATTTCAAGAAGCTCCACATTCCATGGATTTCCTGCAGGATGTGGCGCAGTTTTCCTGGAATTTTGTGAAAACAAATCCTGGATAAATTCAGTGGATAAATTCAGAGCATCATTTCCTGATCACTCTGGGAAGGAATTGCCCATCCTTCAAAATTTCTATCCCAATGGAGTCAATTTTCCCATTTCCAGCATTTTTTTTCCCCCATTTGCTTCTCCAGCCTGTCCCGATCCAGGTGGCGCTGGAATTTTGGCTTTTAGTTGGAAGCTTTGAGCAACAAAATTCCGGATTTTGGGCTCCTCCAGCTCAGCCAGAGGTGATGGATGGACAATTCCAGAGGTTGGACGCGTGACTGGAGCTCGGCTGCTCCGGAGTCTCAGCCAGGGACACGTCCAACATTCCCAGCCCGGGAATGACCCTGCCAAGGGACGTGGGAAGCGGGAACTGACTCCAGATAAGGCCCCGTTACCTTTTCCCGCTGTTTTCTTGGAACAAAGAGATCCATATATTCTGAACCCTTGACTTATCCCACTCTTTCCCAAGTTTTTTTTCCGACCACAAGATTTCCCTCGGTTTTGGGTTTGGTTTCTTCCCATCTATCTTTATTTTTTTTTTTCCTTTTTCTTTTTTTTTTTTCTCCTTCTTTAATTTTTTTCCCCGTGTTAACTCTCACCCTTCCTTGCTCCTCTCTCATTCCCTCTCTCCCAGGAAAAAAATAAAAAGGGAATTTAAATTTCAACCGGTCGCAGATCTCAAAGAGGCGGGAGCGGCTCCAAAGGCAATTTTTGGGGAGTTCATCCAGAGGTCAAAAACGTTGGCAGCAGGACAAGGAAGAGGAAAGATCCTACCCAGGCCCTGCTGTGTCATCCTCATCCCGCTCGGCCAGTGCGGGATGGGACCGGAGAGGGGCAGGAATGTGGCTTTCCAAAGCCTCGGGATAAAAAGCCGCCTCCAGAATTTTGGGGTGGCCCAGGAGGAGAGAGAATGGGAAGGGCAACCGGGAAGAGCGGAAAGGATGGAATTCCAGATGGATGCAGTGGCTGTGTCTTTTCCAGGGGAATTCAGGATGGGATGGGAAAAGGGAAAAGTGGGATAGAGGGAACATTGGGATGGAGGTGGGTGACACCTGGGAATGAGTCCTTGACAGGCAGGAAAATGTGGGAGATCCAAGGAATTTCCACAGGGTGAAAACTGGGATGTTCCCAATTTCCATCAGCTCTTCCATGGATTGACGAGGTCAGCGAGGAGAGCGGTTTCTTTTCCGAGGAGCAGAAAACGTGGAGAGAATCTGGGAAAAGCCAACGGCTCACAGGAGGGTGGAGATTCTCACTCGGAATAAGCATCCAGGAAATTGTGGAATTCTTTGGGAAGCCAGGGACTTTCAATCCCATCTCATTCTAACCCCGACACTTTCCACTGGACCTTGGACACTTCCGGGTCTCTGTTCCTGGTTAGTCCCATATCCAAGGAAAATCTCCCTTTTGTGGGATCTTTCCAGCTCGTTTCACCCCATCCGCATGGATGACATCCGCTATTCCATGTTTATCCAGGATGAAGCATTGTCTTTGTGGATTCCGACCGGGAATTTGAACGTGACCGTTCCACATTTTAATATCTGCTCCCAATTTCTCCACGTTTCCCATCCAGGTTTTTCCCGGTTGCTCAGGACACCTGGAAGTTCCAACACAGGAGGGAAGTTCTGTGGAGACCCCTGGATTTGTTCTGAAGGAGCAAGAAGAGAAGGTCCTGGAGTTTTGGAATTTTTCTGCCTGCAATAACAATAATAGTAATAATAGTAGTAATAGTAATAATAATAATAGTAATAATAATAGTAATAATAATAGTAATAATAATAATAATAATAATAACTTATAATAATTACTTATAATAATAAATTATTAATAATTTTACTTTTATATTATATTGTATTATATTGATTTATATTATATTGTATTGTATTGTATTATATTGCAGTGTATTATATGACATTATATTATATTATTTTGTATTGTATTGTATTGCATTGCATTGCATTGCATTATATTATATTATATTATATTATATTATATTACATTACATTACATTGCATTATGTAAGTAATCATTGTTTATTATTTATTAAAATAGTATTAATAATATTTTGTATTCTTAAAATATTAATTATATGCATATGAATATGAATATGAATATGAATATGAATA
>NW_005087677.1:391070-428058 GCF_000331425.1 Pseudopodoces humilis | reverse complement strand
ATAATGATAATGATAATGATAATGATAATGATAATGATAATAATAATAATAATAATAATAATAGTAATAATAGGAAGAAGAAGAGGAGGAAGAAGAAGAAGAATCCATAATTTACTGGGATTTTCTGGAGGGGCACCCAGAGTCTGGGCCAGGCTCTGGGAGAGGCTCCCGTGTGGGTGTGAGAACCTCTGGAAAATGCCTCTGGAAACAATGAAGGGGACAGGAATGACTTTTTTTTGGCAGAAAGGAGTCAACAGCTCCATCTCCAAAAAAAAAAAAAAAAACCCCGAAAAACTCCACCGAAACAGATCCATGAAAAAATAAATCCAAGGTCATTTTTCTCTGGACTCCAAAAAATAAACCATTGGAAGATCCAGAGTTTGCTTTCTTAAGGGTTTTTTTCCTCCTCCATCCCTAGATATTTGAACATCCAAGTTCTGGCAGTTTTCCTTAAAAAAACCTCCGGCTTTGTCCAAGCACTGACGATAAAATGCAGAGGGAAAATTGGGAGATTCCAGAGCTTGGGAATGAGATCCATGGCCTTTCACCTGGATATCATCACCTCATCCAGCGCAGCTCAGCACGGCTCAGGAAGGAGGTCCTGGCTGGTGTTCCGTGGAAAGATCCACCTGCAAAGATCCTTCATGGAATTATGGAATGGTTTGGGTTGAGGGGACCTTGAAGTTCATGGAATTCCAACTCCATGGGCAGGGACAGCTCCCGCTATTCCAGGTGGATTCAGCCTGGCCATGGGCAGTGCCAGGGATCCAGGGGCAGCCCCAGCAAATCTGGGAATTGCAGCCCAGGCAGGAATTCCTTGCCAAGATCCCAGCCCAATCTCCCCTTTCCCACTGGAAGCCATTCCCTGGCTCCTGTCCCTGCAGCCCTTGGCCCCAGTCCCTCTCCAGCTCTCCTGGAGCCCCTGCAGGGACTCTCAGCATTCCCTGCATTTCTCCCTTCTCCAGGGGAACATTCCCAGCTCTCCCAGCCTGGCTCCAGAGCAGAGGGGCTCCAGAATCCTGGAATGGTTTCGATTGGGAGTGACCCTAAATCCCATCCCATTCCAACCCCATCCGTGGGCAGGAACACGTTTCCCTATTCCAGATTTTTCCAAATCCCAGAGTCCAACCTGGCCTTGGGCATTCCCAGGGATCCAGGGGCAGCCCCAGCAAGTCTGGGAATTGCAGCCCGGGTAGGAATTCCTTGCCAAGATCCCAGCCCAATCTCCCCTTTCCCAGTGGAAGCCATTCCCTGGCTCCTGTCCTTCCAGGCCTTTGGAAATCCTCCCCTTCCATCTTTTTTGCGGCTCCCTTCAGGGAAGATCTCCCTGCAGGAGAGCAATCGGCTCCTTCCCAAGCTCATCCTGGAATTCCCTCACTGGGATGTTCCTGGAGCAGGAAGGAACACAGATTGAAGCAGTGGGAGCTGCTCCAGCAATTCCCAAAAAAAAGCAGAAGCCTGCTGGAATATCCCATCCCAAATTAAAGCAAATGGCCCTTCAGCAGGGAGACGGGGATTTGAGGAGCTCTTTCCCTAAGGCTCCAAAGCCTGGCTTAAAGAAAATCCAAGTTTTTAATCCTAAACCTGGGCCTCTCCAGTCCTTTGGTGCTCCCGGAATCCACGGATCAGCACAAGGATCCCACTCTGGATAATGTGGAAAAGATAAAGCCGCTAAGCACAGCGGGGGGCTGGATAGCGTAAGGATGGAAGCCAAAGATCCGGAGTGGGAATAAAAGAAATTGGATCGTAATTGAGGCGGAATTTTGCCAGCAGTGTTCCTTGGCAGGCTCCCGCCGTTTGGGATGGCGGGCTTCCCCTCACCTTCCCAAATCCCGTGGGATTTGTGGATGCAGAACGAACCCTCTCCGGTCCTCCAGCTCTTCGCTGTTTCCTCCTGCTGCTCCCGGCAGCTTTCCCGATGGCTTGGAACTCTCCGGGAATTCATCGGAGCTTCTATATTTGCTCTCAGCCCCTGCCAAGATCAGCATTCCCGCTCTATGGAAAAATATCCGTCACCCGGATCTAAAGGAATGGCGCGAGGAAGCAGCGCAGTGTCGAGGCAGCACAAAGACGTCGTAGAAAAAAGTTGGCATCTTTGATTTTTCCACCCCCAGGTTATCCAGGATAATGCCCAGGATCCTTGGAAGTCTCCTGTTTTTAGCTGGAATTATTTCCACAGGCTGTTGGTGAGAGGGATGGGCCAGCTTGGGATAGATCCGGGAGCATTCCAGGGAAACATCTCGGGGTTTTCAGGTGTTTTTCCAGGCTTTTCCACCTGATCCAAGCTCCGAGGACTGGAGTGGGTTAGGAAGGGATGTGGCATTCCCAGGATGGTGACAAAGTGGGATTAGGCACAGTTTGGACTGGATGACCTTGGAGAGCTTTTCCAACCTCTCCGATTCTGGGATTGTGGGATTTTCCTCCTCCTGACCGGACCCTGGAGCAACTCCGTGTGCTGACGGAGCTGAAGGAGCGGGAACGATTTCTGGGAATTCTTGAATCCCTCTGACATTATTCCACATCCGCTGAGAGCAGAGAGCAAATGGGGGTGATGCAATTCCAAGAAAAAGGTTTAAACCAGGAGATTCACCCACATTCCCCTGCTCCAGCCTATCCAATATTGGCTTGGATTCCCAAAAAATCAGCAGGACAACGGTAACGTGTGAACATCACTGGGAGGGACACAAGGAGAGGTGGTCGGAGTTTCTCTGGAAGTGACACTCATTCCAAAGGGTAAATTCCAGTAAATTCCCCAGGTTTTGGGGTCTCCCCTGGGTTTTAGGGTCATCATGGGGTGATTGGCAGTGGATCAGCCCCGGTCCAATCCCCGTCTCCACTTGGTGTTCCCGTGGGAAGTGCAAAGGATCCAGAATCCACATCCATCACCGTCTTTTCCTTATTTAGAATTTCCCCTTCCAGAAAAGCCCCTTTTCCCTAATTTTCACCCCAAATATCCTGCTAAATGCACTCGGACACTCCAGCCTCTTCCTTTGATCCCTGATTGATTCCTGCTGGATACATCCAAGGGGCCGGAATCCTGACCCACGTTTTGGATTTGGGGTTGGAAAAATTGGCCCATTTCTGCTGGTGGACTTGTGGAATTCCCAAGGTATCCAGAGCCCTCGATCCACGTGCTGTTCCCATCTGGACTATGCAGAAATGGGAGAGACATCCGTGAGGCCGCAATTATCCCAGAAAAAATTTCGGATTAGTAGGAAAAAGGTGTTTTGTTCTCCGATGGCCTCGCTCGTCCTCCTGCAGTGGGAATGAGTCTCATGTCGGAAGGTTTTCCTTTGTTTTCCTTGTGTCCAGTGTTACAAATCCCACCCATTAAAAAAAATTCCATAGGGATTTTTCCCGTTCTTTTTTGACTCCAGCTGGAGCTGTCACTGAACTGCCTCCATGGGTTTTTTTATTCCCAAAAATGTTTGAGGAAGGATTGGGATTAAACCAAGCAGGAAACACGGATGGGGTTTAACCCCTCTGTCACTGCCGGAGAATGGGACAGCCCGATAATAATTGGAATAATCATGGAATTATGGAATGGTTTGAGTGGGAAAGGACCTTCAATCCCATCCAGTTCCAGCTCCATCCATGGAAGGATCTGAGCTCCATCTAACCTGACCCCGGGCACTTCCAGGGATCCAGGACCAGCCACAGCCTCACTGTTCCAGCTTTATCCAAAGAATTCCACCCCAACATCTCATACAAACCTTCCCTCCTCATCTCCAGGCCATTCCCTTTATCCCATCATTCCGCACCATCCCTCTCCATGGAATAATCCCCCGCTGGAAACTTCAGGAAAGGCAGACGGAAGGAGGTGAAGTGAGGATCCGGGAGGAGCGGCCGTGTTTGGGTAGGAAAAGGGGAATGCCGAGTCCCGTTCCCGGAGCCGAGGGTCAGAGCCAAGGATCCGAGTGGGAGCGCTGACCCGGAGCCGCCGTACAGAAGCTCTCCCTGAAAACCTGGCCCGGCTACTGAGGAAGTTTTTCCCCTTTCTTCCTTGGGAGAATCTTAACGGATGAAGAGATTCCAGATGGCCGGCGGCCACCTGCCATTGGGATTAACAGTCCGGGCGGGATGCAAAACCTCGGGAAGAGCGCTCCGGGATCGTTCCTGCACGCACAGAAGCCAACGGAGCTTGGATGGAGCTAAATCCTCACCTTATTACCTTTCTGGGAATTCGGGAAGCGTTACCCAGCATCCTCCTGGCTGCAGCTCTGCCTTGAAAAACAATCCGCTTCGGAGCTCCGTGTCCCCTCAAGTGCCTGTATTCCCAGGATTTCACTTGGAACAGCAACATTTGGAATCCATTATCCAATCATTTATTTCCTACACTTTTCCCCGCAGCTTTTCATCCAAGTGCTGGATCCCGGCTCTCCATGGGCCAAGCAGCTTCACTCCTGCTTTTCCTGCAGCTCCATCGTTTTTTTCCTGCTCCAGGAGCCTGGGTTTGCTCGGAGCGCAGATCCAAAGGTGTGTCCTGGCTGGAAAATCCCAGAACCAGACCAAATTTTCCCGGTTTTCCTACCTCAGGCTTGTTCCTGCCTCATCCAACCCCACAGAATTCCTAAAAAAATTCCTACCTGAAGAGGAGAGTCTGGAAAGAAGCAACTCTGGGAAAAAAAAACAACAAAAAACCCTGGAAAGAAAACAAAGGAGGTTTTTCCATCTCTAAAAATAGAAAGGAGATTTATTCCTGGAATTTTGGGGAGAAATCCCAGGGGATGAGAATCAAGATCATCCCTGAAATTTTCCACAAAAATCATGGAATTAGTTGGAAGGGAATTTTAAGACCATTTAGTTCCACCCCCTGCCATGGGTGGGAGCACTTCCCACTATCCCAGGTGGATCCAGCCTGGCCCTGGAGAATTCCATGGATCCAGGGGCAGCCACAGATTCTCTGGGAATTGCATTCCAAGGCCTCCCCACCCTCAGAGGGAGGAATTTTTTCCCAATTTTTAATCTCGAGTTGTGTTCAAGGCTCTGGTGGGCGTCAGGTGCTCAGAGCCTGATGATTCCATCCCGTCCCATCCTGAAATTCCACAGGGTGAATAAACTCCAGACCTTCCAGGAAAATCCAGACATGCTTTCCATAAAATAAACAGTTGGAATCTCCAGTTATCCAGGTGTGACAACTTCCCACAGTGCCTTTAAGGACAGAACCTTCCCTCTAGGCCTGGATTAGGGGACCAATCCAAACTTGGCATCACCGGAATTCCAGGAATGAGCAGGTTCAGACACCAAATTTGGGCCAGGAGAAAGGGGGACACGGAATTCTGAATTCCAAAGGGCCCCGACTGTATGGATTTCACACTGCGTGGATCCCGTTCCTAAAGGAGAGATGGAAAAGAGGGAAAAGGGAGGAATGGTGATCCAACTGGAAGCCTGGAATTTTCTGGAACAACTCCACATCAATGCCGCGGTGGGTTCGGAGACAATGCAGGAGTCAAATTCCTTCCCAGGTGTAACAAAGGGGAGAAAAGAGGGATTTAGGGAAAACATTCCCATCTAAATTGATCCGGAGTTAGGTACCATAGGAATTTGGTTGGATCCCATCCCTGGTCTGCTGAAATATAGGGAACATTTTCCCCTGTTTTGAATTTCCAAGGATTTTGCCATGAAAGCCCTTGGAAGCTTAACAGGGCTGCAAATCTTGGCCTGGATTTTGGGAGACGCTGATTTGTGCATGTTGAGGATGAGGAAGCAAACGGATCACGGATTTATGGGAAAAAATGGGATTGTGGGATGCAGGAGACTCGAGAGATCTCCTTGAATTTTCCACAGGGTCCCTGTAGAGCTTTTGGTCGGATCTGTCCTCGTGCAGGACATCCGTGGAAGGAATCTTTTGTCTGGTTTTATTTCCCTGCTGGAAAAAAAGAAAGGTGGGAAAAGCATTGGGAATTCATTTCCTCCTTGTTGCTCTGGACTGCAAAATCCTGGAGATTTCCTAGCTGGGGGGAGCATCGGGAAGAAGTTCTATGGAATTCTGGATCCCCGGTTTGTGAGGAACCACAGGGTGGGAGAGGCAGGTTGGAGATCTGGAAGGGAAAACACCCGAACCCAAGAGAAATTTTCCCTTTCCTAGGAAAGGAATACCCCAAAGCTAAGGAATATTTCCATTTTCAAGGTCTGGAAAAAAACCTCTTTGGGACCTGGACTATTCATCACACCAACAGAATTCCTGAATAAAGGAATAACAGCTACAATATCATGGAATACTGGGATGAAACCTCTCTCCAGGTAAAGGATCAGGAGTAGAAGCTCGTTCTGCCGCTGCAGCTGCGGCGTAACCAAACCCCGAAGTTTTAGGGCCAGTGGAAATTAGGCTCTGAACGAAGCTTCCAATCCAACGGAATTCCTGGCAGAATTCCACGCGAGAGGTCGTGAAATCAAGGATTGATGTAGCGCTGTCGGCAGGGAAAGGGCACGGCCGAATTTAAATCGTATTTCGATTAAAAAGCCGGAGCATCCCAAATATTTCCCTTCGAGCTTAACAGCACAATTAAGAACAGTTTAAGCTTTCGGTGCTGGTGGCTTTCGCTCAGGCCTGTGGTTAACCAGAGGCTGGAGATAAATTCCCGTTCCCTTGGCTTGGGAATGCCATCTCTGTTGGGATGGAGAATTAGCCCTTCCTCCCAGCAGCCCCCTTATCTTCCCGATCTGCGAATCGCAGGGGCTCCCGCAGAAGGAAATCTTTTATTAAGCTTTTTATTTTCCTTTGCTGCAGGCAGCAGACTAAATAAACTCCGGCCTAGGCTTAGCGCCGTGTCTCTCCGTAGGCCGCATCCAAGAAACACAGACAATGCCGGCTTGCAGGAATGAAGGAATTTTAATAAAAACAACCCCGGTCCCCCCCTCCTTGTCAACTCCTCGGGCTGGATTGTCCTGAAGAATTTATTTCATTACTCTAAGTGCTGTTGACTTAGTGTTGGTTTCAGCACTTGGATTCTTGGATAGCCTGAATAAAATCCCGTTTTCCAAGATAAATACATTATGCAAAGGATGACCTTCGTGCCTGCGCTGCTCTGGCTGCCGGCTCCGGCTGCTTCCTCCTTCCGAGGGGCTCTCGGAGTTTTGGAGCTCCAAAGTCTCCGGGATGGAAGCCCCACAAGCGAGGGAAAGAGGGGGGAAAATAAAAACGAGGAAGCTGGAGCGCGTTCCCGGTGGAGGCAGAGGCAGGGAAATGTCAGCTGGGATGGAGTGGAAGCGCAGCTTCCGTGGATTTGTGGGGCTCCAAAGGTTTTTCCCTCTTCAAGGAAGTTTTTTGGATAGAAATAAGGCCCTGCTCTGCTGATTCCCTCAAAATGGAGTAGTTCCCAAACTTCCAGGGAGGTGGAAATTCCCAGAGGGGTGGATTATCCGTCCCTCAGAGGACAGAGGGAAAAGGGGGACTCGGATTTTCTGGATGCAGGGAAAAGAGAGGAAGGACCCGGCCTTGGTGGGATGGGGGAGAACGTTGGGTTGGGCCGCCCTGGAATTGCCTTTCCCAACTGGAATTGCTGAATATTCCAGATATCACAGGGCCACAAACGCCTGCGCTCTGCCCCCCCGACATCACAAATCCAGGAAATCTCTGGATAATTCAGGATGGAAAAGCCCTCCAAGCCCATCGAGTCCAACCATTCCCAGCACGGCCGAGGCCACCACTGACCCCTGCCCCCAAGTGCCACATCCACATGGATTTTAATCCCTTCAGGAATCAGGAATTATGGAATTCTAGACAACCTTTTCCAGGGTGAAGTTATTCCCAAATATCCAACCTAAACCTCCCCCGGCACATTTGAGGTCGTTTCTTTTTGTCCTAAACGACAAAACTATTCCTCGGATCAGAGAATTTTGTGGGATTTTTTTAGGGAAAGCTCCCCTTGCCTGACACAAACCACTGCCTCTTCCTGGTTGGTTTCCAATTCCTTTCATCCCAGGATTCCAGCTGATTTCTCCTTGATCCTAACAACTCCCAAACAATCCGGTGTCAGCTGCTGTCATCAGATCCTGACTACTCCAAGCAAACTCCAGGAGCTTCGGTTTCTCCTAATGAGCCTGAGGCTTAACAAGCCTCGAACTTGATATTCCCGTTAAATGAAAGAGGATGGCGAGGAGATGGCGGAAAAGGGGGAAAAAAATCAGGAATGCTTCGTGGTTAAAAGGAGGAGCCGAAATCCTGGAATTTCTTAGTTTCGAGTGACCACTTTTGATCCAAAAAGTAGCTGAGGGATGTGACTCCAACTTTCCCAAATCCATGTGGAGATGGAAAATGACCCATCGGAGCATCCTCTCCTCCTCCTCCTCATCGTCATCATCCCATCCCCGATCCTTTGTGACTCACGGCTTCCGCCCATCCCAAAAAAAGGCTTTTCCTCATCCCTCCTTGCCCTTTCAATCCAAATCTCCCTGATTTCCCAGAAAACAGAGCCTCTCAGCTTCTGGAACCTTGGCTTATTCAATCCAGCAGAATTTTAGGAAGGAATAGGCACGGGAAGGGAAGAGGATGATTGGGTCCAGGAGAAGAACCCTGTCCAGTAAAAATTACAGGAAAAAGAAGCGTGGGAAGGCAGAACATGAATCAGATTTTGGCCCGGAAAGCAGCTTCCACCTCCTTTTTCTCCAGGAAAGAGAGAATTTGGATAACTGGGAGCGGCCACCGGAATTTGGGTTCATGCCTTCCCGAAATGAAGACCCTCAAATGAATCCTGGCAAACAAATGGAGCCCAAACAGAGGAGAGGAGTTTCCATGGAATCGTTGATGGCACTTTCCGGAAAACTTCATCTGCACGGAGCCATTTCCCACCCTAAAATCCCACCCGGAAAATGCTCCTTTGCTTAATTCCACTTTTTGTAAAATCCAATGTGTGTGGAGTAAGTTCCCACCCTAAAATCCCACTTGGAAAATGCTCCTTTATGGATTTCCTCCGGAATCCCAGCGGTGTAGGTAGCAAAATTTTAGGGAAAGTTTTTCGACGATGGCTTGGTCTCATCCCAGCTTGGAAAAGGTTCCAGCTTTTTTGGAATCCTCACCAACTCGGTTCTGCTCTCTCAGGTTCTCACAACTACCGGGATTAACTCCTGGGTGTAGCTACAACCCCTCGGAGCCGGATGGTGAGAGAGGAAAACTCGGAGCAGAAAGGCCGCAAAAAACCTTGGGAAATTTCATGTCCCGAAAGCAAAAAAGGCAACAAATCTGGCTCTGGAAAAGCAGGAAAAATCACGTGATTGTCAAAAATGATCCGTTGCTCTGTCCGGGAGCAGCATTCCGGATCTTCTGACACGGATCCGGGATGTTCATGGATCTTTGGTGGGGTCTCCCGCTCCCAGGTTTGGCAGATCCTGGGTGCTGGTCCAAAATGAGCCCAGGGTGGGGCTGGGCAGCTGGAGCAGCCCTGGGAGGAGGATTTGGGATATTGTGGATGAGGTTGGAATGGCCCAGCCCAGACCTCCCCTAGCCCTGGGTTGATCTCAAAGCAAAGATGGGAATTTTGGATTTGGGAGGTGTTTAATAAAGCTGGGAATTCCCAATGGGATGTAAATTCCTGCCTGGATGCTGCTCCAGCTGCCTGGGATCTGATGTTTTGAGTTATCCCAGAAGGAGCTGCTGGAAAAATGCAGAGGAGACCCTGGAGCTGCTCCCAGGATTTGGGAGCCCCTCTGGAGCCCTGCTGGGAATCCTGGGAATGTTCCCCTGGAGAAGGGAGAAATGCAGGGAATGCTGAGAGTCCCTGCAGGGGCTCCAGGAGAGCTGGAGAGGGACTGGGGCCAAGGGCTGCAGGGACAGGAGCCAGGGAATGGCTTCCACTGGGAAAGGGGAGATTGGGCTGGGATCTTGGCAAGGAATTCCTGCCTGGGCTGCAATTCCCAGATTTGCTGGGGCTGCCCCTGGATCCCTGGGAATGCCCAAGGCAGGGTTGGGATGGATTTGGATCCACCTGGGATCCTGGGAGCTGTTCCTGCCCATGGATGGGGTGGAATTGGTGGGATTTAAGAACCTATCCCGCCCATTCCCTGATTCCATGAGTATTTCCCACGGATGTGGGAGGTTTGGATATCATGCAGTTCCTCACCCATCACCCCTGGACTCAGCAAATTTTATTCCCTCAGCGGTGCTGAAACCTTTTCTTATCTTTCCCTCAGAAGTTTAATCCCTTCAATCCTGAATTTCACCTCTTCGGAACCGGCTAAGAAATTCCATCCTGGGAATATTTGAATATTCCGGATGGGATTCCTGTGACACATCCATGGCTCATTCCTGCTTGGATAATTTTTCCATCCTCTCCGAATCTTGCTGCATTTCCTGAGCTGAGCAAATCGTGCAGGAGCAGATATTCCAAGCAGCCATTCCCAAAGTTCTTCAACTCATTCCAAGGCAGGTTTTTTTTGGGATTGACATGCAGGGATAACCAAGATATTCCAAAATTAGCAAAACCTTTCCAGGTGCTTTCACTTCCAAATTCCCATTTCCTTTCAATTTTGCAGCTTCATTCCAAACACTTAAGAAAAATTCAGGTCTTTTCTGCTTCCCAAAATGAGAAATCCAAATCACTGGGAATTTTTGGAATATAGTGATTGGAATATATATATATATATATATATATATTGGAATATATACCGGGAATTTGGGAATATATTGATTAATATGAACAACAAAAAAGACTTGAAAATCTCCAATTAGAGAAGATTGGGAACATTTTATAAGTTTTCCATTTAAAAGGAGCCCTTTTCCTGCTGGAATTATCATCCCATGGGATGTCAAATCCAAACTGTGTCCATTTGTCATTCCAGCCTTGTGGCGCTTGGATTTCCTCAGGAGAGCGACAAACGAGCACCGTTAAAAATGGGATTTTTCCTGCACGGAGCCCTCAGTAATTTCCACACCTTTTCCCACTAAATCCTTTCCAAATTCCCAGAGAATTTGCCCCAAACAGGAGAAGAGAAGGAAAAATCAATCCTGCCTGAATTAGCCATGAATATGTTCAAGTATCCAAACTGGTCCCCAGGTGGGAATGGCAAAATTCCGCTTCCAGGCACGGGATGAACCGGATAAGAACAATTTATGCAGTTTTTATTCCACTTCCTGCTTGGATCTGCCCTGGCACAGAGATTTCTGGATTGGGATTTAATTCAGAGACCTTAAAGGCTCCAAAGGAGACGCCGGAGGGAATTCCAGCTCCGACAGTCGTGCTGCCAAAGGCTCCGGAGGTCTGGAATGACATCGACTTCCCGCTGTGGGATTTGTGTCCGTGGATCCTCGGCTTCGGGGATCCCAAAAGTCCAGAAGGTTCTCAGAGACTCTGGAATCAGGGATGGGAAAGCCCCATCCCGCTGGGTCGCTCCGTCCATCCGCTGAGCCCAGGATTTTCCGGACTCCGCGGTTCCCGGAGCTTTGTCCTGTCCAATTTTGGAAGCCCTCAAGTCATTCCAAAGTTCCACACGCTCCAACTTATTTTTTGTCTCCTTATTTCATCTCGGGACCCACGTCCTCGGAAATCCTCCTGCTCCCGCCTCCGTGGATTTGGGATCCACGGGTTTGGGATGTGTGGATGTCCAGGTAAGGTTTGATCACATTCCTCATGATCCATGGCCTCGGAGCAGACCAAGGATGTGGAGGGACTTCCTTCCCTACAAATCCCTTCTGATTTTCTCGGGATCTCTTCCGAGGGCTGGCCAAGGTTGTTGGAAGACATGAGGGGATTTTTGGGAATGACATTCCCAGGAGTGGGATGTTCTCCTAAAAAAATCCCATGGAAAGAAACCCCAGGCCTGTTCCCCTCTGTCCAGAAAAGTCCTGTGGGACTGAAAACAGGAATAAAAACAGGGAATAAAATCCTGGATATGAAAAGGATCACCTCAGAGTGATGACACAGAGAAATCGGAATTTATCAGGGAATCATAGAATGTTTTGGGTTGGAAGAACCTTAAATCCCATCCCATTCCCACCCCATCCATGGGCAGGGACACCTCCCACTATCCCAGGTTGCTCCAAGCTCCATCCAACCTGGATTTGGGCACTTCCAGGGACATCACCAACTTCCCTGGGCGCTTAAAATTTAAGCTTTAATTCTCCTACAAATTCCTCCTTTTCCTTCAGTTCCTCATTTTCTTGTGGAAAAGGGATGAGGGGCTGGGATGACCTCGGCTCCTCTTCCCACCAGGCTCTGCGGGAATGCTGCCACCCGGATACGCCAGGAGAAAAAAAAACCTCTCAATTCCTCAACATCCCACTTTTCCAGAGGCTTCTCGGGAGGGCCAAACTTCCCCCCCCAAATCCAGGAAAGGAAGGATCTGTCGGAAAACGTTATCGGAGGAAAGATCCGGAGCCATCGGAGATACGAGGACACCTCATCTCCAACTATTTCCTTGCCAGCTGAGCCACCAAATTCCTTTGGCATCTTGGGGAGCGATGGGAGCTCCGGAATGCGAAAGCGCTCTCCAAGAAAGACTCGGGACACGGAGTTGGGACTTTCAGGCTGGGGCAGGGGAGCGGGGAACAGCCTGACACGGCTGTTTTCTTTCCCAACAACAGCCGTCTCCCGCAGTTTTGGGATAAAGCCGGGGAATCCTGGGGTGCCGAGGGCCCGCGTGGAGCCCTGGCTCGGGAATTTTCTTGCTGGGAGCGTGAGTGGGCTGGAAGAAAAATACACAAGCGCTCCGGAGGAGTAAACGCTAAACAATCCTTAAAAAAACACCCCGGCCGCGGCCGTCGCCACGCTTCCCGAGGCCAGGCCACCGCAGGGAGCGGGATGAGAAGGATCCCGCCGCGACTCCGGCCGGAGAAGGCGGGAGTGCCACGGCTTAGCAGGGAGAAGGAACTTGAGGAATGGGAGAAAGCTGTGAGGGATGCAGCCATGGAAAGGGAATGTGCTGCTCCGGCCAAGTTCAGCGCCAGGAGCGCGGCTCCCGGTGAAATCTCTCCCGCTCGGAGAACAAGGGTTTGTCTTTTTGATGGAATTTTGTCCCCCCTCTCCCCCGGCTTTTTGACCTCCCGAATTCCATCCCCCCCCCCACCACAGCCGGCGTTCCTCTGGATGATGCCTGGGCCCTACCTGATCCAGCTGTTTATTCCGGATGAACATCCCGAATGTTTATTCCAGAGGTTGGGATGTGGCAGCTGGATACTGTGTGGGAATAATTTCCCACCTGATTGCTGCCACAGAGGGATTTTCCCATTACTTTCCATTTTTCCCAGGATCGAAGACAGCCTTCATCATCCTCCCCGCATCCCACATCCCACTTTTCCTTGGGAACTTTGCTTATTTCCGAGGTTTTTCCCCCTCACCATCCCTTTCCCATGGCTGAGCCACTGCTGTGCCCACGGGAAATTCCTAAAATTTTCCATCCTTGCCCACTCTGGGATTTGTTTTCCAGCCTCATCAGCTGAGCTGTCCTTCCAGAGGAAAAAGTGGGATGAGATCGAGAAGGAAATCCGTGAGCGGAGTTGGAGATGCTGATCCTCATCATCCCTGCTGGAATTCCTCGGCTTGTGAAGGAGCTTCAATCCCACCCCATTCCGACCCCATTCCATGGGCAGGGATGCTTCCCACTGTCCCAGACTGCTCCAGGGCCTGTCCAAGCTGGCTTTGGACACTTCCAGCTGCAACTTCCCGGTATTCCCAGCCAAGGAGCCTGAGATTCTTTATGGGATGGTTATTCCAGAAGGTGACATTCCTCATTTCCAGGAAGATTTCCTGGATGCTCAACCTCAGTTTCCAGGCTCCAGCTTCCGGCTCACTCCCAAATCCTTCCCCTTCTTACTCCTCCGGTTATTACCCCGGAGTCACAGCTCACACTTCCACGATGTGAATTCCCAGGATTCCCATTTTCTAGGCTGTTGGAGGGTCTGGCACAACTTTCCCTTTTCCCAGATCCCCTGCTCTCACCCCAGTTCCTCAGATTTGGAAATCCAATTCACTCCCTTGTAACTCTCCTATTCCAAGCCCACTTCTTATCCAATTTTCCATGTTTTTCCCTACTTCTCCCATACCAGGAGCCACTTTTACAGGCTAATTCCCGATTTTTAAAACATTATTTCCCTTCTTTCTTTTCCCTCCTTGTTTTTGTTTGCCTCTTTTCCTCGCCGATGGAATGTTGTGAGGAATTCCAGCTCTCCCAGTGGCCTGTCCTTCCTTTTCTCCCTAAACCTTGTTCCAAGCACATTTTTGAGCTGCTTATCCCTGAATTCCAGCTAAGGCTGGAATCCTTTCTCCCTCGGAGCCTTCTTATTTGTCGCTTCCCGCTTGGAATTTCCCGCCTCCTTTTCCCTCCCTGATTTATCCTGGAATTACCTTTGGGTGCCCTTTCAGCTCCCTCACCCTCTGGAAAATCCCTCCCAGTGCCCCTCCGGAATGGATTTTCCTGGTGTTTTCCCATATTTTCATTCCTCTCCCAGCCCTTCACTTGCTAGAATTCCCTCCGTGCCAAACTCCTTTCTCCTGGTTAATTATCCCTTTATCCCTGTTATCCCGGAATTCTGCCAGGCTGCCTGATATTCCTCGGATTTGATTTTTTTATTTTTTTTATTTTTTTTTTTAATTAATCCATGCCTTTTTTTATTCCAGACTTTTCCTCGCTGCTCTCTTTTCCCTCCTCTCCCCTTCTGTTTTAACAATGCCGCGGGATCACGTTCTCCCGACTGGATCTTTTCCAAAAGACGGGAATTAAGGCAGAAATGTTCCAATGGCTGATTTTCCATCTTTTTTTTTTTTTTTTTTTTTTTCCTATTTTTTAATTTTATTTTTATCCCCCAAGGAGAGGTGAAGTCTGGTCAGTTTTCCCAAGGTTCTCCTCGGTGTTTTCCATTGATTATGAGCCCGGATGGGCAAGAATTCCAAAGGCATCCTGGCCTTTATCCAAACTAGAGTGGAAGCAGGAGCAGGGAATGATGGCACTGCTGGGACACCTCAAATCCTGGATTCGATCCTGGGCTCCCCATGGGAAGAAGGATTTGGGAGGGCTGGAGCATTTCCAGGGAAGAGAACAGAGCTGGGAAGGGGCTGGAGAATTCCTGAGGGAGCTGGGAAGGGGCTGGAGAATTCCTGAGGGAGCTGGGAAGGGGCTGGAGAATTCCTGAGGGAGCTGGGAAGGGGCTGAGCCTGGAGAAAAGGAGGATCCTTTTCCCTCTCTGAAATTCCCTGAGGAGAGGGGGCAGCCGGGTGGGATTTACGATCTGATCCCAGGGAATAACAGGAAAAGAGGGAACAGCCTCTGGTTGGACCAGGATCAGTTCAGGCTGGACAGCAGCAGGAATTTCCTCATGGAAAAGGCACTCAGGCCTTGGAAGCACCGAGGGATGTTTGGAACCCCCATCCCTGGAGATGTCCAAGGAATTCCTGGATGTGGCTCTCAGTGCCAGGGTGGGAATCACGCACAGCTTGGACCGGATGACCTTGGAGAGCTTTTCCAACCTCAATATTCCTGGGATTCTTTGGCTATAACCCTTCCAGGGAAGGATGGAAGAAGATCCAAGAAAGCTTTTAATTCCTCAATTTTTTTTTTTTCTTTAGGAGATCACAGAAGGGGAAGGAAAAGGGAAAAATCCATGGAGTGGGAATGGAGCTGAGGACAGACACAGCCCAGGAGAGGTGGAAACGAGGGACAAAATCCATTCCAGCTGCTCCTGCCGCAGCCCAGATTCCTCTGGAATATCCTGGAATATCCTGGAATCTCCTCCCATGTGTCCCACAGTGGAGAGGCTCCAGCTGCTTCTTCCCAGCCCGGTATCCATAAACCTTAATCCCGGATTTCCAGGAGCAGCGCCGGCCCATTCCCAAAACATTTGAGGAAAAATGGGATGCACAGAGGAGCCTGTAATCCCAGATTTCCCTTTGCATTCTCAGGGGTGCTGGTTGGGAAAAGGATTCCTATCTCCTCTGAATTTTGGGATGAATAATTCCACAGTCCTGTGTTCCCTATGGAATCAGAGCTGGATGAGAATCCATCAAAAATGTGAGAAATTTGGTTTCTTTCCCTCCTTTTTTTTTTCCCCACCAAAAACTCTCAAATCCAGGAATTTTCAACTGGAAAAAAAAGGACAAAATTAGGAAAAAACCAGATTTTTTGGCATTTTATGATGTTTAAAGGACTGAAAAGGAGAATTTATCCCATAGCATCAAAATCCCGATCCCAAGAATATTTTTTGGATGTTTCTCCCTACGATCTTTAAATGTCAATAAAACCACAGGGAAATCTCCATAAAAACGAAGGATTTTGATTCCATAAATTTGGATTTCCCGTTAAAAAAAGGGAATTCCTTCGGCTGCGGGTAAAATCCCCCAGAAAAATAAAAGTTTGGAAGTTTTTTTCCTGGAGGGAAGGATGAATCCTTTGGAGTGGCATCCCCTGGGAAGCTCCTCATTCTCCATAGGCTGAGGCCTTTGCGTTAAGGTTTGATGTCATTCCAAGCCTTGGGATAAACAAAGACAGGGATAAAACGCCGGGAAAAGGTCATCCCATCCCCCGGGAATCAGGGATGAGGCATTTAATTGGCGATTAATGGGGTTGGAAATAAAGAAGTGGGAACAGGGCTAAATAAAATTCCAAGATAAATAAACAGAGGCCCCTGGAATGACAGCAGGACTTGGAAGAATCCCAGGAATTAAATATTGGAAATGGAATTTGCAAAGAAGCTCCTTGGGAAGGGAGGGGAAGGTGGGAAAGGTGGGATGATCCCATTTCCTTCTGCAGGTCCTCTCTCCATGGAGGAAAACTCCTAAAAACGCCCAGAGCTTTTTCCTTTGGATATCTTTGGGATCTGACAGCTCCAGGAATCCTGAGCTCTGCTCCAGGGAATTGGAGAAACACCGGATTCAGTGATGGAGGGAGAGTTCCGTCCTTCCGCTGCTCTGTCCTTCCCGCCAGAGCCTCCAGAGCCGCTCTGGTCCTGGACATTAAAATCATGGAATCATGGAATGGCTTGGGTGGGAAAAGACCTTAAATCCCATCCCATTCCCACCCCATTCCATGGGCAGGAACAGCTCCCAGGATCCCAGGTGGATCCAAATCCATCCCAACCCTGCCTTGGGCATTGCCAGGGATCCAGGGGCAGCCCCAGCAAATCTGGGAATTGCAGCCCAGGCAGGAATTCCTTGCCAAGATCCCAGCCCAATCTCCCCTTTCCCAGTGGAAGCCATTCCCTGGCTCCTGTCCCTGCAGCCCTTGGCCCCAGTCCCTCTCCAGCTCTCCCGGACAGGGCTGGAGCATTCCCTGGAATTGTGGAATTTGTCCCTTCTCGGTGGGGCTGGAATGAGAAGATCCTTCAGGTCCCATCCAACCCAAGCCATTCCATTAATTTTTGATTCCATAATTCCATCACCCACAGACCTGTGGGGCCAGCTCTCCGTATCCATCTGGTTTCCTACATGGAAAACCATCAGGGAATTGTATCCCCGGAGCCAGGGGCAGCCTCAGCAGCCTCTCCATGGAGTCCCAGATCCCAGATTTTCCTGCAGGATTCGCATTCCCAACTCCGATGAAGTTTTCGGCACGGCTCCTTGTCTGCCGCCGGAGCACTGGGATTATCCTCCAGGATCACCTCTGGAATACATTCCCATTTTCCCTTTCCTCTGAGCTTCCCTGAGCTACCGGCCAAGGTTCCCAAAACCCATCCCACTGGAATTCCCTGATCCCGCTTTTCCCATCCCTTTCAACATCCCACTTTTAACCCTTTCCCCGCTGTCACATCCCCGAATCCCTCGGGCAGGGCTCAGGCACTGATCCCCCAATCCCAGGCGTTTGTGGATTCCCAGGAATTCCCCGTTCCATTCCCTTTTCCTGCTGCACTTCCCAGAAGCAGGCAGGGAACAGTGGCCCTTTCCCAGATTGGGATCTGCTTCCCAGCTTTTCCCAGGATGGCTGGGAGAAGGGAATGCCGCCTTCTCCAGCAGCTCCTGAATCCAAGTGGAGCTTCCCACACTTGGAACCTCTGGAATCATTCCAGAGGCACATCCCAACCTCCAAGCCTGGATATCCCAGTGCCGTTTCCCATCCCAAAAATGCCGTGAGTAAACAAAATCCAATGATCCAAAGGAAAATATCCACATGGAAAAGTCCCTCTAAACCAACAAAATCCGTCCAGGGGGTTATCCCTGGATTTTTCCCCATGGGAAGAGTCCCAGCTGCATTCCCAGTTTGGATTCTCTCCATGGATTTGGTCCCTCCATCCCAAATTTTCCTCATTGTAAGGAATTAACTCCCAAGCCCTGCCTGGATCCTATAAAAATATTTCCTGGTTTAGTGGATACATCCAGAAAAAAAACAGAAATTCCTTGGAATATTTGCCAGAAAGATCCATCAGGGATGCTCCAAGCTTGAGTTTGGAGGTGGAGGAGGGAGGATGGAGCTCTGGATTTCACCCCGTGGTGGGGCACGGAAATCTGGGATTGATGGATCATTTCCAAGGAATCTCCAAAGATTTCAGTCCTAGAAAACCATTTTTTGTCCGTCCTCCTTGGAGATTTCCATGAGGAAAATTCCCTCAGGGAGTCGCGGCTCCCCTGGGACAACTTTGGGATTCCAAAGGGATGAAAAACCTCGGGAATAAGCAGCCAGAAGGTGCTTCCAAAACACCTCCCCAGGAAAGCTTGGGCTGGGTCCCCAAGGCTCCATCTTTCCGTGAGAGCCCGGGATAGCTGGGATGGGGATTCCAAAGAGAATCCAGCTTTTCCAAAGGCACAGATCCAGAGGGAAGAAACGGCTTTAGCCCTGACTTCATCCAGTCTTTCCCCGAGTTCTGCTGAATTCCCAGCCCTCCTGGAAAGCCACAAGGATCCAATGGATGCCTGCGGATCCTTTTTCCATCGGGATCACCCACATCCCCTTTTTTTTATTTTTATATCCAATCCTTGCACTTTTCCCGCTTTTTTGGATGTTAAAGGAATCACCTGAAGATGAATCCCTGGAATTGGAGCTCTTTCTCCTGGAGCTGAGGGGATTTTTCCTTCGGTTTGGTTCTTTCGGAGGCACGTTCCGCATGGATCTTTCCCCCAAATCCCACTGGAATTGCCTGGCTATGGAGTGTGGGCCATTGCTGCCCTCTGCTGCGGGGAGTCAGAAATTCCCGATCCTGGGGATGAATCCAGGGGTGTCCCCTCCCCTTTTCCAGGATTTTGGGGCTCCTCTCGGAAGATCTTCAGCACATGGAGCATCTCCGTGAGGTCTGTGTTGGGATAAGGGTGAGGAAAACCGCTGGAATTCGAGTTCTGGCTGCTTATTCCCGAGGTTTTTCATCCCTTTGGATTCCCAAAGTTGTCCCAGGGGAGCCGCGACTCCCTGAGGGAATTTTCCTCATGGAAATCTCCAAGGAGCACGGACAAAATTGGTTTTCTAGGACTGAAATCTTTGGAGATTCCTTGGAAATGATCCATCAATCCCAGATTTCCGTGCCCCACCACGGGGTGAAATCCAGAGCTCCATCCTCCCTCCTCCACCTCCAAACTCAACCTTAGAGCATCCCTGATGGATTTTTTGGGCAAGTATCCCAAGGAATTCCTGCTTTTTCCGGATGTATCCACTAAACCAGGAAATATTTGGTAAGGGCTCACGGGATAATTAATCATAATTAATCACAATTAATCATCATTAATTGCACCGGGAATTTACGGTCCGGGAAAACTCACAGGATTCATCATTCCTGGAAAAAATATCCGTGGAATTCCAAAGATGCCGTTTGCCTGCAATCTTCTGGATCATCTTAAAGAGGTGATTCACGAGCCGCGTCACAGCCGACAGCGGCTCAGATCCCTCAAATCCCTTTTCCAAGGAGCTTTTCCAAGGAAAAGACAGGCACAGTATCCCTGGATGGGGTCAGAGGAGCAGGTCACGAAGAATTCCCAGAGGAAAAGTAAACCCGGATTGGGATAACCCAACCGGGGAAAACGTGGACATTCCCACTCCTCGGGAAAGGGCTCCAGGGAGTTCATTTTTCCATGGATTTATTTCTTTTAAGGAGCTTTTCCATTAAAGTCCAAGCCTGGAAAGGACCCAAATGGAAGCTAAGGAAAAGTTTGGATTTTAACAAACTCCTTGGAGAAGCTGCTCCGAAGTTTTGGGCACAGATGGATCCAAACTGGGAGGAATCCAACTGGATTTTTGGCTGTGCCTCAGTTTCCCTCTCTCCAAGGGATGGATGTGGAAGTAAAGCCCAGCCCTGGGCTTGCCTGGGCCTGGCTTAAGAGCTGAGCTTTGCTCTCTCCAAACTCCAGATTTAAACCTGGGCCACATCCCGAATGTTTTTCCCACCTGGAATCCGCACAAGATGGGGAGACAACCCCAAATCCCATTTTTTTCCCAGGTGAATTCGCATCCCAAATCTTTATCCTCCCATCTCCCCCTTGGCATGTGGTCACTGCTTCCCGCAAACAGCTTGGAAAAGTTTTAATCCAAAGATTTTATTCCCCGGATTCCGAGCTTTGATGGATCCCGTAGCACCTTCGGAGCAAACGGGATAAGGAGGGAAAAGAGGGAATTCTTTTCCAGGATAAATATTGGAGGAGGAGAATGAAAGGAGGGAACTCTGTGGGATTTTCAGTTGCTTCCAGAGGAAATTCCCTATTTTTTCAATCCAGATGGACAAAAGGAATGTTGGTTTTTCCTGGGAATTGTTGAGTTCAAAGCTCTGTTAATTAATGATCGTTAATTAGAGAAGCGATGAAGGGAAGGGGGAGGTCGGGGGTTTTTCCAGTGGTTGGAATGTTCTGTCCAGCTCATCTCGGATCATCCCAAGTTATCCCATCTGTTCTTCCCTCAGCACATCCGTGCATTTTCCTTCCCAAATTTCCCAAATTTATCCCTTAAATTCATTATCAAGAGGAATTTGGTTCTCATCAGCTTCTGCTTTGCTCCGCTGGGAGATTCCCGTTTTCTCCAGCTGGGACAGCATTCCCATGTCCCTCTTTTTGGGGATTTCTTTGGAATTCCTTTCATTTCCATTCCAGGATTCGAGAGCCCCTCTGCTCTGGGAGAGCTGGGAATGTTCCCCTGGAGAAGGGCAAAATGCAGGGAATGCTGAGAGTCCCTGCAGGGGCTCCAGGAGAGCTGGAGAGGGACTGGGGCCAAGGGCTGCAGGGACAGGAGCCAGGGAATGGCTTCCACTGGGAAAGGGGAGATTGGGCTGGGATCTTGGCAAGGAATTCCTGCCTGGGCTGCAATTCCCAGATTTCCTCCGGCTGCCCCTGGATCCCTGGGAATGCCCAAGGCCGGGTTGTACATTGGGATTGGATCCACCTGGGATGGTGGGAGCTGTCCCTGGGTTTTAATTCCCATCTTTCCAAGGGTGAAACCCTCTCCCAATCCCACTGGAAGAGCCCTTTGCTCCCATCTGTCACCTCAGGAAAATTCCTCGTCCCCAAGCCAGACTCAGAAAAGCTTCAAAGGAGCCCTGGAGACAGCGAGGCCACAAATTCCTCTGGAACGAAAAGCCCAAAGGAGCATCCCCAAGCCCCAAAGTCCAGACGGATTTGATGGATTCCATCCGTAGGCTTGAGCTTCCAAGTCATTTCCTTCACCACGGCGTGGCCTGATCCCAACCGGAGCCGGATTGAGCCAGCTCCCGACCCCCGGCTGGGATTGCTACACCCAAAAGTATTTCAGGGAATTCACAAACAATTCGGGAGCCTGGCTGGGAGTGCCAGCAATTCCAGTGGCACTTAAAATCCGGGATATTTGGCTTTGGTGTCTGTAGCCGGAGGAGAACTTGGGAAAGAGCCGGGGTTTGGAATGTTCCGGTGGCTTTTCCCACTGCCGAGGCTGGCAGGAACCGTTCCCAAAATATTGATGTCAGCTTGGTCCTGACCTCTCCTGAGAGATGAGGAAAAAATTCCATGTTTTTTGAGGAAAAACCTCTGTGAATAGGCAGTGCAAAATCTCTGGGAATAAGGCAAAAAAAGAGGGATTGTTCCTTTGGGTCCTGCCACCGCTCAGCATCCCATGGAATGTCTGTGATGGATTTGGGACAGGACAGGGATAACAATCCCGGGAAGGAGCTGTGAGAAAATCCACGCAGTGTGGAAAAGTGGGAATAAGAGGTTTGAGGGCTTTTCCAGAGTCCCTGCGGATTCCTCATCCCTGGCAGTGTCCGAGGCTGGGTTGGACATTGGGATTGGAGCAACCTGGGATAGTGGGAGGTGTCCTTGAACATGGATGGGGTGGGAATGGGATGGGATTTAGGGTCACTCCCAATCCAAACCATTCCAGGATTCTGGAGCCCCTCTGCTCTGGGAGAGCTGGGAATGTTCCCCTGGAGAAGGGCAAAATGCAGGGAATGCTGAGAGTCCCTGCAGGGGCTCCAGGAGAGCTGGAGAGGGACTGGGGCCAAGGGCTGCAGGGACAGGAGCCAGGGAATGGCTTCCACTGGGAAAGGGGAGATTGGGCTGGGATCTTGGCAAGGAATTCCTGCCTGGGCTGCAATTCCCAGATTTCCCATGGCTGCCCCTGAATCCCTGGGAATGCCCAAGGCTGGGTTGAGTTGGATTTGGATCCAGCTGGGATGGTGGGAGCTGTCCCTGCCCTTGGAATGGGATGGGAATGGGATTTAAGTTCCCTTCCCACCCAAGCCATTCCATGATTCCATGTTTTCCCTGGATTTATATGAACCAGCATTCCAATGGATAAGTATTGAATCTGCGCACCAAAGCCGGAATTCTCCAGGAAAATCCAACCTTCCCTGCACTACTCAGCTTCTCTCAGGAATTGCTGACAGCGCTGCTGGTTCAGGGAACAAAAAGAAATTCCTCAGATTAGAGGGAAAAAAAGACTTATTCCCTCCCAGAAGGTTGAGTCAGGAGTTATCCGAGTGCATCCAGGTTTCCTTTGGAATGAACATTTCCCAACCGGAGCGAGGCCACCGAAACCACGGCCAGAACAATTCCTTTGGGGATGCAGCCTTTGGAGTGGCCGGGAATGTGCAAAACATCAAATCCGGGGCTGATTTTCCAGCCCTCTCCCTGTGGTTCCTCTTGTTGGCTCTTCCGGAATGTTCCCGGAGGAGGGAAGGCTCCAGGCAGGAATTTTTTTGGCTGCAGAGAAGCCAAAATTTTCTGGTTCCTCTGTCCAAGCCGGGATGAGAATTCCATGAAGGGAGAAGGTGGCCGGAGTTGGGTTCGGCTCAGGTGATTCCCAGGATTTTTGTGGAGTCGGGAAGAGGAAGGAAAAGGTGGAGTTGGCAGATTTTTCCTCCTGTGTGGGAGACCTTCCCATGGGATGTGAGGATGGGAGAACCACCAGTCCCCCTTGGAGCCGGGATAAATCCTCAGGATACTCGGGAAGCGCTGTCTTGGGGATCTGGGCAGGGCTGGAAAACCTTTACCAGGAAGGAATTTTCCCTAAAATTTAAAGTTTAAACTTTGGCCAAGGTTTCAGATGGGACAACCGCACCCGGAAAGCACTGCAGGATTCCCAGCTGGCACAGAATTCCGGGATCGTTGAGGTTGGAATTGCAGGATCATCCAATCCAAGCTGTGCCCAATCCCACCTCGGCACTGAGAGCCACATCCAGGAATTCCTTGGACACCTCCAGGGATGGCGAATCCAAACCTCCCTGGGTAATTCCAATCCCTGACCACCTTTTCCATGAGGAAATTCCTGCTGATGTCCAACCCGAGCTTCTCCTGGAAAACAAAAATCCTTCAGGGAAGAGATTTGTGGTGCAAATCCAATTGTTCGGTCTGATTTCATTCGGGTTGGAATCTTTACCCTCTGGAATTCCTCGGGATGAAGGAACCATCTCAGCCAGGAAAAATGGGACAATCCAAGAGTTATTTCTGTGGGAAAGGGGTGAAGCCAGGCCTGGCTTTCCTGGGACAACACCATGGGAGGGTCAGTGAAGGTTTGGAATAAATATTAGGGAAAAATTTATCCGTGGGAATGGCTGCCAGGGATTGGAGTGGGATGCCCGGGGCAGTGGTGGAATCCAAATCCCTGGAATTGCCCAAAGAATTTATGGATGTGGCATTTGAGGAAAAATCTGTGGTGAATGTGGTGGGAATTGGGTTGGATTTGATGATCTTGGAGTCTTTCCCGAATTTAACAATTCCAGGATTATTTAATCCCTGTGGAAATGCAGATTTTGGTGGAATCTGCAGCAGATTTTGGAATTGGACCTGGAAACCAGAATTAAATTTTGATTTTTAACTCAAAAACCTCTCCCAAATTCCTGCTTTTTCCACCTTGGAGTATCCATGGGAAGCTTTTCCTTGGTTCTTCGGGAAGAGTTTCCCTCCTTCCCTCAGGAATCCTGCGGGATTCCAACAGATCCAGAGCTTTAGCGGAACTTTAGGAGCCGGATTTTCCCTAAAGTTTGTAACCTCTGGCTCAATTCCAGCTTTTGCTTCTTCCTGCTGCACCAGGAAAGGATTTGGGAAAAAAAAAAGCCTGGAAATATCCCAGCGAGCAGTCGTGGAAACTTGGGAATGTCGGGGCTGTCCCTGAGGCTGGTCCTGAGCGATTCCCCCGTAATTCCAAGATCCCACATTGCTAACTTGCTCCAAACTCGTTTTCCATGAGGGAAAAACATTTTTCCATGAGGAATTTCCACCTCCCGTAACAGAGGATGGAATTTTCCAAGGCAAAGCACGGGAAGAAAGGGAATTTATCCCTCAGCTTTCATTTTTTTCCCTGAATTTCCCACGACGGGAAGGACCAGGTGAGGAAAACAAAGGAATTTTTCCTCACCTGGACATTTCTGAGCTTTCTTGGAGATCGGGTTTTATCCAGAGAAAAAAAAAAAAAATCCAGGAAAAACCCTTTTCCAGGGAGATGTGAGGAGCAGGGATTGGTTTCAGCTCTTTGGAAAAACCTTTTCCAGGGTCAAATTCCAGATAAAAAAAAAAAAACATTCCCTTTGCTTTTCCCACAATTTTCCGTCCCCTCCGGTGCCCCGAGCATCCCTTTCCCGGCCGGATTTTGCTGGGAAGAACAAACCAAACCTCCCTTGGATGTTTGTGTCCCAGAAACAACGGCTTTTCCAAGCTGGAAGCCATCCCATTTTTCCCACTTGGATGCCGATCCCAAGGGAGGGAAATATTCCAGTGGGGCTTTGGATTATTTCTTTTTTTTAGGGAGAAGCCTCACCGGGTTGCCGCCGGCAATTTTTTTTCCACGTTTCCCTTCTCCTCGGAGCGAATCCGTGAAAAAAGATGGGAAGGGAAGCGTTTCGTTCCGCTGCTCGCGGGGGTCACTCCGGGGCAGCCAAAGGACACGATCCCGGGATTGTTTGGGAAGGAATTCCCGGGGGCCCGCACACGTGTGGGAGGCAGGGCCGGGGGCCACCGACGGGGCAGCGGAGCTCGGGAATTGTTTGTTCTCCAAACAGCTCCACGTGGACGGCGCGGAGGGGTTGGGATGGGGATGCTCTGGAGCAGAGCCGGGAATGCCGTGAGGAAAAAGCGTTTTGGAAGGGAAACCTCCAGGGAGCTGCTCCTGGTTCCCAAGGAAGGGGAAGGATCCGGCCCCGCTGCTCTCCCCAGTCCATCCCAAGGTTGGGCTGGATGGTATTCCAGGGTTTTTCCAGGCTAAAGGAGTCTCTGATTCCTCGCTCCCTGCTGCCTCTTTCTCCCCTGTGCCCTTCTCCACATTTCTGGGGAGAAATTCCTGTTTGGAAATCTCAAAATCTTTCCCAAACCAGCTTCTCCCACTTTTTCACTTCCCACAACTCCCAAATCAGTTTTCCCCCCCCTTATCCTGCCCAGAATTCCCACATTGGCTTCTCCCACTTTTTCACTTCCCACAATTCCCAGATCAGTTTTTCCCCCCTTTATCCTGCCCAAAATTCCCAAACTGGCTGCTTCCCCTTTTCCCCTCTCACAATTCCCAAACCAGCTTCTCCCACTTTTTCACTTCCCACAATTCCCAAATCAGTTATTCCCCCCTTTTTCCGGTCACAATTCCCAAACTGGCTGCTTCCCCTTTTCCCCTCTCACAATTCCCAAACCAGCTGCTCCCCCTTTTTTCCACAATTCCCTTTCTTCCTTCACATCTCCCCTTTAAATTCCTTCCCTCTCATTTTCCTTCCCCTTTCCCATCCCCCCATTTTTTTCCGGAGTCTCCTTCTCCTTTCCACTTTTCCCTTCTCTTCCCATCTTCTCCCTCTTTCAATTCCTTCCCCCTCACTTTTTTCTCCCTTTCCACACCTCCCAGATTTGATTTCATTTTTTTCCTGGACCTCCTTTCCCTCCCTTCTGCCTTTTCCTTCCTTTTCCTTCTCTCCGTCTGCTCCAGCTCTGCTGTGGATGGAGACGTTCAGCCTTTGGCTTCTTCCCAACAGCAAAAAAAAAAATGGGAAAAAATTCCTTTCTCGCCAAAAAAAATCTTCCCTTTTTCATGCTCAGCTGCACCCCCAGCCTAGAAAAAAAGGGAGTGAGAACTTCCCAGATTTATTCCCTGCTCCGGGATCAGCTGGGCTGGAATTCAGCTGTTTCATCACCTGGGGATGGGGCTGAGTTATTTCCATGGAATCCCAGCTGCTCTTCCTTGGATTGGATCCTCCTCTCCAGGTCTGGCTGGCAGCTCCTTCCTTCCCTCTCTGCTGGGCACACGTAACTGCTTTTCCTCCAAAAAAAAAAAAAGCTTTTTTTGGGATTTGTCTTCTCCCAGTTTTGTGCGGAGCTCCGGAATTGCTGCGGTTCTGGTGCTCCGAAGCGGCTCCGAAAGTTCAGAGCGATTCCAAAAGCCGGGAAAAGGTTGGCTTGGCTCTGCAACCGCTCCAGAAATGTTTGTGTGGAAACATCCCTCAAACTGCTCCGGGCTCCTCTGGCACTGCTCACCACAGGGAAGAAAATCATGGAACCATGGAATGCTTTGGGTGGGAAAGGACCTGAAACTCGTCTCATTCCATGGGCAGGGACAGCTCCCAGGATCCCAGCTGGATCCAACCTGGCCTTGGGCGCTCCCAGGGATCCAGGGGCAGCCATGGGAAATCTGGGAATTGCAGCCCAGGCAGGAATTCCTTGCCAAGATCCCAGCCCAATCTCCCCTTTCCCAGTGGAAGCCATTCCCTGGCTCCTGTCCCTGCAGCCCTTGGCCCCAGTCCCTCTCCAGCTCTCCTGGAGCCCCTGCAGGGACTCTCAGCATTCCCTGCATTTTGCCCTTCTCCAGGGGAACATTCCCAGCTCTCCCAGAGCAGAGGGGCTCCAGAATCCTGGAACGGTTTCGATTGGGAGTGACCCTAAATCCCACCCCATTCCAACCCCAACCATGGGCAGGGACACCTTTCCCTCTTCCAGATTTTTCCAAATCCCAATGTCCAACCTGGCCTTGGGCATTCCCAGGGATCCAGGGGCAGCCCCAGCAAATCTGGGAATTGCAGCCCAGGCAGGAATTCCTTGCCAAGATCCCAGCCCAATCTCCCCTTTCCCAGTGGAAGCCATTCCCTGGCTCCTGTCCCTCCATCCCACCTCAAATTCCCTCTCCCTCCTTTTCCTGCTCCTCCTCAGCTCCTGGAAGGCCTCACCGAGGTCATTCCTCAAGTCTGGCTGTTGGTTTTGGAACCACAGAGGAAAATTCCAAATCCAAAGGAGCTTCTCTATTTTCCGCTTCCCTGCATCGCCCTCTCCGTGTCCTCCTTATCCTTTCTTCCCGTATTTTTTCCGGAATTTTCTGGATTTTTTGATCTTTCCATTTTTCCAGCCAATTCATTTCCTGCTTTTTTCCACCTGCCGTGGCAGCCGCTCTGGCTCCGCGTTTTTCCCATCCCGCCGGATAAGATAAGGGGCTGTCAAAACCCTGAGGAATCCCAGGATTTCTCACCGGCTCATTCCATTTAATCCCAGAGGTTTGCTTTGTTTTCCTAAGGAATTCACTTCCCAGAGCACCGGGATATTTTTATTCCTCTGGTGGATTCCCAGCCCCACGGCTGGGTGGAAAGGTGGGAAAAAGGCTGAGCTGAGGAGCCGGAGTTGGATCCGTGAGTTGCTGGTTTTTTGGGATCTGAGCTCCTGACTATCAGCAGCTGCCCAGCCAATCCATGAAATTATTTCCTCTTGGAATTCTTTCCAGTCATGATTCACCTTTTGGATAAATTCACCTTTTCCCCTCTAAAAGAGAATCCTGGAGCTGGAAACTGCTGGGAATCTCATTCCTGGCTTATTTTCCTTACAAACCAGCAGCTTCCCGTTGGACTTGGGAACGCTGGCTGATGGTTCGGCTCCTGAGCCCAAATCCTGGATTTGGATCATCCTCTCCAGGGCTGTTTTCCCTTGGAAAACTCCATGGAATCACCAAATAGGATAAAATCCATCATTTGGGCCTTTTAAACATTCCAAAGGCTTTTACTGGCCCATCAAAAAATTGAGGATTTGGGTTGGAATTCATTTTCCTGCCAGGAGCTGGAGTTAGTTTGGGATTTGGGCTGGATTTGGGGTTGGGAATACAGAGATTTCTGGGAAGAATTTCCACAGATGAGCCCAGGGCATGGGGGGTCCTGGCCTGCTTCCATCCGACCTCATCCACAATATCCCAAATCCTTCCCGCTGTTTCCGGGTGCTGTTGGTGCCTTGGAGGTCTGGGAATAAAATTGTTATTCCATGCAAACACTCCAAAGGTTCCGATTTGTCTGCTGTATCCCTTCGGAATTTTGGAGATGCCACTGGATAATAAAGTATTCCCTGGGTAGGGAATGTTTCAATGACAATTTTTGGATCTAAACTGGCACCGGGGCTGGAAGCGGCACTTTGCCAGAGATGGAGCGCTGGGAAAGATCCCGCTCCCAATCCATCCCTGCTCCCAATCCCTGCTCCCAATTCCTGCTCCCAATCCCTGCTCCCAATCCATCCCTGCTCCCAATCCATCCCTGCTCCCAATCCCTGTTCCCAATCCCTGCTCCCAATTCCTGCTCCCAATCCCTGCTCCCAATCCATCCTTGCTCCCAATCCCTGTTCCAATCCCTGTTCCAAATCCATCCCTGCTCCCAATCCCTGCTCCAATCCCTGCTCCCAATCCCTGCTCCCAATCCATCCCTACTCCAATCCATCCCTGCTCCCAATCCCTGCTCCAAATCCATCCCTGCTCCCAATCCCTGCTCCAATCCCTGCTCCCAATCCCTGCTCCCAATCCCTGCTCCAATCCATGCTCCAGTCAATCCCAGCGCCAATCCCGCTCCCAATCCATCCCTGCTCCAATCCCTGCTCCAATCTTTGCTCCCAATCCCTGCTCCAATCCATCCCTGCTCCCAATCCCTGCTCCAATCCCTGCTCCCAATCCATTCCTGTTCCAATCCATCCCTGTTCCCAATCCCTGCTCCAATCCCTGCTCCATCCCTGTTCCAATCCATCCCTGCTCCCAAACCCTGCTCCAAATCCATCCCTGCTCCCAATCCCTGTTCCAATCCCTGCTCCCAATCCCTGCTCCCAATCCCTGCTCCAATCCATGCTCCAGTCAATCCCAGCGCCAATCCCGCTCCCAATCCATCCCTGCTCCAATCCCTGCTCCAATCTTTGCTCCCAATCCCTGCTCCAATCCCTGCTCCCAATCCATTCCTGTTCCAATCCATCCCTGTTCCCAATCCCTGCTCCAATCCCTGCTCCAGTCAATCCCAGCGCCAATCCCGCTCCCAAGCCATCCCTGCTCCAATCCCTGCTCCCAATCCATTCCTGTTCCAATCCATCCCTGTTCCAACCCATCCCTGTTCCAATCCATCCCTGCTCCAATCCCGCTCCCAATCCATCCCTGTTCCAAATCCATCCCTGCTCCCAATCCCTGCTCCAATCCCTGCTCCCAATCCATCCCTGTTCCAATCCATCCCTGCTCCAATCCATCCCTGCTCCAATCCCGCGTCCAATCCCTCTTCCAATCCATCACTTGCTCCCAATCCATCCCTGTTCCAATCCATCCATGCTCCAATCCATCCCTGTTCCAATCCATCCCTGCTCCAATCCATCCCTGCTCCAATCCCGCGTCCAATCCCTCTTCCAATCCATCACTGCTCCCAATCCATCCCTGCTCCCAATCCCTGCTCCATCCCTGCTCCATCCCTGCTCCAATCCCTGCTCCAATCCATCCCTGTTCCAATCCCACTCCCAATCCATCCCTGTTCCAATCCCTGCTCCATCCCTTCTCCAATCCATCCCTGCTCCAAACCCTGCTCCTGTCCCTGCTCCAATCCTGCTTCCAATCCTTCTTCCAATCCATCTCTCCTCCAACCGATCCCTCCTCCATCTGATCCCTTTTCCAATCCATCCCTCTTCCAACCCATCCCTGCTCCAAATATCCGGAATTCCAACTACCAAACTTCCCATCTGATTCACCTTCCCAGCTCCATCTTGAATTCTCTTCCCATTTATCCTACTTCTAATATTCCCTAAAATCCACACCCAACCCCACCCTCCGTCCTCATCCCGGAATAACCTCCTGGAATGGGACATTTCCTCCGATCCATCCTGGCAGCTCAAAACCATGGAATGACCTGGCTGTCACATCCCGTTAGGATTTATTAAACCTGCAACCCGATCCCTTTGATCTCGGCTCGCCCGGAACTGTCCGACATAATCCCACAAATTCCTTCGGAAGCGCGGCCAGGGCCGTGCCCTGGAGGTTTTCCCAAGGAGTTCAGACAGAGGAGAGCTCATGGAATCCCAGGAATTAGAGATGAGGAAAGGATTTGTTGTCCTAACGTCGGTTTGGACAGGGAGGGGCGGATTCCAAATCCTGGCCGAGCTCCAGGTGGGAAACCGGGGCTGTGTCCATCAGGGACTGAGCTGGGAAATTCCTTCTCCTCCATGGATTTGGGATGCGGAGGATGGAATTCTGTATCAATCAACAATCGGTGGGATCTTGGGAAGGAATTCCTGGCTGGGAGGGTGGGGAGGGGCTGGGATGGAATTCCCAGATTTGCTGGGGCTGTCCCTGGATCCCTGGCAGTGTCCAAGGAAAGGGTGGACATTGGGATTGGATCCACCTGGGACAGTGGGAGCTGTCCCTGCCCCATGGATGGGGTGGGAATGGGATGGGATTTAAAGTCACTTCCAACACAAAGCATTCCAGGATTCTGGAGCCCCTCTGCTCTGGGAAAGCTGGGAATGTTCCCCTGGAGAAGGGCAAAATGCAGGGAATGCTGAGAGTCCCTGCAGGGGCTCCAGGAGAGCTGGAGAGGGACTGGGGCCAAGGGCTGCAGGGACAGGAGCCAGGGAATGGCTTCCACTGGGAAAGGGGAGATTGGGCTGGGATCTTGGCAAGGAATTCCTGCCTGGGCTGCAATTCCCAGATTTCCTCCGGCTGCCCCTGGATCCCTGGCAATGCCCAAGGCCAGGCTGGACATTGGGATTGGATCCAGCTGGGATAGTGGGAGCTGTCCCTGCCCATGGAATGGGATGGGAATTAAGTTCCCTTCCCCCCCAAAGCATTCCACGATTCCCTGATTTTCCAAAGTCCTTTCCAGCACCGCCAGTGTGGCTGCAGTGGCAGCGCTTACCGATGGCTCTGATAATTAACCTGTTAATTACCTAAACATTATAATTAAATTAAATCAATATTTTTGCTGCCAAATTCCAATTTCTCCATATCCATATTTTTTCCCCCAAGATGTGTTTGCTTTGGGAGAGTTTTCCACACGAAAAATATTTCAAATATAATATCAATATTTTGCCTTTTCCATAAAATGTTAAATTTCATTCTCCGCTCCCAATTCCTTGGAATTTAAACCGGATGTAATCGGGATTAACCAGAATTTTTAATTAATCTCTAATAATTAAAACGCAGGTCCACAGAATCCGACAGGTTTGTGATTCCAAATCGTTTTGGAGATTTTTCTTTCCTTTTGCTTCATCTCAGGTGGGAGAAATGGTTCAGTATCCTGGTGTTTTTCCAGAGCTGGGAAATTCCCCTCTTCCACTGCCCCTTTGCCCAAGGAATGGAGAGGAAAAAATGTCTTATCCAAAGATTCCGGAGAAAAATTCCCAGTTTTGTGGCCACAGCTTCTTCTCCATCCCTGTTTGCCAGATCCTGCGCCAGAGGGAGCTGGAAAAGAGATGGAAAAGTCTTGGATGAGTTGTGGATTTTGACAACTTGCTGGAAGCGCTGAATTTTGTGGGAATGGCAGGGAAAGGGCTCTGAATTCCAGCGGTTTATCCCTGATCAATCCATGGATTGATAAATCCCAGGATCCACGCCTTTGGAAGATGCATTCCGTTGTAAGGAGATTCCCTTTCCTTCCCAGAAATCCACCCCGTGGAGAATTCCTGAGGGAAAGTTCTGGGAATTCCCTGTGGGAATCACTTCCTCTCTCCGTGCTTCACCTCCCAAAACTGAAAAATTAATTTTTAATTAATTGAATTAATTTAATAAATTTCAATCAATTGAACTAATTTCTTTTCAATTAATTGAATTAATTTAAATTATTTTCCTTAATTTCAGTTCTTTTCAATTAATTTACTTAATTCAATTAATTCAATTGTTTTCAATTATTTTCAATTAATTGAATTAATTTCAATTAATTTAATTAATTTCAGTTAATTTAAATTCATTTAATTGATTTCAATACAATTAATTTCAGTTAATTTAAATTAATTTAATTGATTTCAATTAATACAATTAATTTCAGTTAATTTAAATTCATTTAATTGATTTCAATTAATACAATTAATTTTAGTTAATTTAAATTAATTTAATTGATTTCAATTAATACAATTATTAGTTATTTTAAATTAATTTCATTCATTTCAATTAATACAATTATTAGTTAATTTAAATTAATTTCATTCATTTCAATTAATACAATTAATTTTAGTTAATTTAAATTAATTTTAGTTAATTTCAATTAATTTAATTCATTTAAAATTCATTTAAATTTCATTAATTTCAATTAATTTAATTCATTTAAACCCAATTAATCCATGAAAAGTCTTTTCCAAGGGGTTTGGAATGACAAGATTTGGGTTCCTTATCGAGGCCTGTGAGAAAGAGCAGAGAGCCGGAATTCCAGGCTGGAATTCTCATTCCCGTCCTTATCGAGGCCTGTGAGAAAGAGCAGAGAGCCGGAATTCCAGGCTGGAATTCTCATCCCGGCCCTGGGCACGGATAACGTGGGAAATGCGCTCCAAGTGAAGTCACTTCCCACCTTTCCCTGGGAATCACTGCCCAGCCTGGAGGTGATGGGAAAACATTCCCTGCCCTCTCTCCCACGGGATACAACACCCCCCACCCGATCCCGAGGTTTTCCGGGGATGTGCTATCGGTGTTCCCAAGGGATGAGGGGAGGTGGCCACGGCTGGAATTCCGGCTGCATCCAGAAGCTGTTTTCCTGGGAAAGAGCTTTGGGCAATAATTGGAATAATTTGGAATAAGTTGGGATTCTTTTCCTCAAGAAACTCTCCCTGGCCTGAGGGCTTTGATTCCTTTTTCCCTGGAATGGGGTCTAGCTCCCATTTGGAATGGGAATCTCTTCCATCATCAATCATTCCTCAAAGAAAATCTGGGAATGGGGAGAGCTTCCAAACAATCCAGAGGTTGTGTGGGCTCTTCTTTTCCAGGGAAAAGAGCAGCAGGCATAGGAATCCAGCCATGAGGGGGGTAAAACAGATGGAATTTGGGAATGGATGGAACTGGAGGGCTGCTGGAAGGAGATTTGGGATCGCTTGGAATTTTTGTGCCCCGGAGTAAAGCAAAGGCGAGAAATCGCGGTGAAAATCCCTGGAATTGTTCAAATCCGGGTGTCACCGGCTGTTCCTTGTCCAAATCCAAACGGAGCCAGGGCCGGACGTCCCCGCCCTGGTGGAGTCACCAGGTACAAAGGGATGTTTGGAAATCCCATCCCAAAAAAAGTGACCTCATTCCGCGGGGATTTGGGGTGGACCGGAGCGAGGTTTGGGCGGGACAGGCAGGGAAGCGATCCCAGAAAAAGCAGAAGCGTGGCTTTGGAAAAATTCCAAAGGAATTCTGGCAGGCAGGGACGGGGTGGTGCACGGATTGGAGATCCCAGGTGGGACTGGACGGGAGAATCCCATTCCCATTGGATGGATCCCGTGGATCCATGGATTCCCGTCCGCACACGACCCCAGCTGTGTGCGGTGTCCAAGGAATGATCATGGAAAACCATGGATAACAGGATGATGACGATGGTTATTATTATTATTATTATTATTATTATTATTATTATTTCTATTACTATTGCTATCACTATTACTACTACTATTACTATTACTATTATTACCATTATCATTATTACTATTAGGAATAATAATATTATAGTCATTATCATTATAATTGTTATCATTATCATTACTATCATTATTGTAGATAAGCAAGATAATTCTATTATTATTATTACTATTATATTATTATTATTTATATTTTGATTATATTGATTATTTAAATTTTTATTATTTCTATTATTACTTATAAGCATGGATAAAATTATTATTATTACTACTTATTTTTTTTATTATTATTATCATAGATAACCATGGATGACATTATTATTATTACTATTACTATTACTACTTCATCTTGTTATTATTATTATTACTATCATTATTATTATCATTATTATTATTGCTATCATTATTATAGATAAGCAGAATAATGCTATTATTATTACTATTATATTATTCTTATTTATATTTTTTATTATTTTCATTATTTTAATTTTTATTACATCAATTATTTATAAGCATGGATAAAATAGTTATTATTATTACTATTAGTACTATTATTATATTATAAATTAATATTATTTATAAGTATGGAGAAAATATTATTACTTTTATTAAGTATATTACTACTAATTAATTATTATTTATAAGCATGGATAAAATAATAATTATTGTTATTATTATTAATAATAATTAGTAAATTATAATATAATATAATATAATGTAATATAATATATTATAATAATAATGATAATGATAATAATGATAATAATGATATTAATGATAATGATAATGATGATGATGATGATGATGATGATAATAATAATAATAATAATAATAATAATAATTTTGAACAGAAGGAATCCTCACATTCCCAGCTCAGCTTTTCCAGGGAATTGGGATTGCAGCCCAACGCTTTCGTCCCGATTCTCTGGGATAAACTGGGGGTTCTCCTTTGGAATGACCCAGGAAAACCCAGCCTTGGAGACTTTGTTCCCAGTCCTTGACTCCATGAGGAAATTTCTGGGATCCAGGTGGTGCCGGGAGCAGCTTCCAGGGGGAAAAGATCTGGCTGAAAATTCCAGAGGGATTCTGCTTTTACCTCGGCATGACCTGAGTGGAATTTCTTCATTTCCATTCCTGAAATCTCCCTGAAAGGAAAAGCTTCCATTCACTTCCAAGCCCTCACGTCTTCCTGCAATTCCTGGATTTTGATGATTCCGTATTCCTAAAACCTGGAGAGTTTGGCTGTTTCCCTGCCAATCCCAGCCTGAAATCCCATCCCATTCCCACCTCATCCATGGGCAGGGACACAATCCCAGCTGGATCCAGGGATCCAGGGATCAGCCCCAGCAAATCTGGGAATTGCAGCCCAGGCAGGAATTCCTTGCCAAGATCCCAGCCCAATCTCCCCTTTCCCAGTGGAAGCCATTCCCTGGCTCCTGTCCCTGCAGCCCTTGGCCCCAGTCCCTCTCCAGCTCTCCTGGAGCCCCTGCAGGGACTCTCAGCATTCCCTGCATTTTGCCCTTCTCCAGGGGAACATTCCCAGCTCTCCCAGAGTGGCTCTGGAATCCTGGAATGCTTTGGGTTGGAAAAGACCTTCAATCCCATCCCATTCCCACCCCATCCATGGGCAGGGACTTTCCCCTATCCCAGGTGGATCCCTGGCCTTGGACATTCCCAGGGATTTGGGGCAGCCCCAGCATTCCCAGGTGCTGTCGCTTTCCTTGGATTCTCCCCACATCCCAATAAATGCAGCTCAGGATTTGGGATTTGGAACCGCCTGTGGAACATTCCCAGCTCTCCCAGAGCAGAGGAGCTCCAGTATTCCAGACTTTTTTGGTTTGGAGCTCCAGAATCCCGGACTTTTTTGGTTTGGAGCTCCAGAATCCCGGACGTTTTTGGTTTGGAAGTGACCTTCAATCCCATCCCATTCCCAGCCCATCCATGTTCATGGACACTTCCCTATCCCAGGTTGCTCCAATCCCAAATCCCGCCTGGCCTTGGGCACTTCCCAGGATTCTGAGGTGTTCCTGTCACCCATTCCCATATTCTGTGGGAAAACCCTGCAGGCACCTCTGCTTTTCCATGGATCTTTCCTCCCTGAATTCCTGGCTCACGTCACACACTGACAATATCCATCCTTCTCCTCTTTCTGGAATTTTCCCAAAGCCACCTCTGCCACCAGATGGATTTTCCAGAAAAAAAACCCCAACCCTAAAAACGCCCCAAAACAACAAAACCCCTCAAACCATCACCCCTAAAACATCTCAAATTTGTGAAAAAACAGGGAAAAATTCCTTTTCCAACCACCAGCTCCAGTGTAATCCTACAGATGTTCGGACAAACCATAAATCCAATTGTTTTCCAGTTGTTTCCCGTTTTTTTTTTTAGCCACAGATGGGAACCAGGAGTTGGGGGCTGTGCAATTCCCACTCGCAGGACATAAATAATTCCAGAAAAAAACCCCCGGGATACGTTTGCCAGAGGACACTGCTTATAATTACAGGGATGTGTGGTTTCGCTTAAATGGGAAAACAAATGGATTTCCCTGGATTCTCCCTCTTTTCCATCGGAGCAGGGCCCACCTTGATCCTAAGCTGAAAGAGAAATATTTATAGGAAAGGCTCCTTAAAATCCTGGCACGGGATTCCCGCCCCTGGCTCAGCCATTGATTCCCTCGGGGGGGCAAAACTCCCCGGGAGGATCCGGGATAAATCCAGGGAATTGTCCCGGTGCCAGATCCGGCGGCTCCCTCAGATCTCCGGCCCGGCCTGGATTTCCCCTGTCAGCAACAACTGCAGGGACTCAGGGATCGTGCTGGGGGCAGGATGGGATCCATGGGATCCATGGGATGGGATGGGATGGGATGGGATGGGATGGGATGGGATGGGATGGGATGGGGTGGGATGGGAGGGGTGGGGGGG
>NW_005087677.1:316566-355939 GCF_000331425.1 Pseudopodoces humilis | reverse complement strand
AAAGGAAAGGAAAGGAAAGGAAAGGAAAGGAAAGGAAAGGAAAGGAAAGGAAAGGAAAGGAAAGGAAAGGAAAGGAAAGGAAAGGAAAGGAAAGGAAACCTGGTATCCATAATATTTAGAGTCTTTTCCATCCTAACCAATCCCAGATTTCCATGATTCCCAGATTTTATGTTCTGTCTCTAGACTTGGGTCACCAGATTTCTGGGAATAAATCCGGGCTTTGCTGGGAAAATGGCCTGGACTAAAAGCTCCGGAGCTGGAATGTGTTCCCTGAGCGAAAGTTGAGGTTGAGGAGCTGCAGTTCCATCCCTGGATTTTAGAAGCAGGAATATTTTTCCCAAGCTTTTTTTCATGGAAAAGGAATCCACGGAGAGAGGGGCAAAAACAAGGGAAAGAAAACGAAAGGAGAATTACAAATATTCAAAAAGATTGACAGAAAAACGAAAGGAACAATCCTCGGGATGACAAATCCGGCCGCTCCCGGGAAACTCGCCGGCTTTTCCAAGAATATGGATTTCAGAGAAAAACGGATGAATTTCCATGGAAAGAGAATTCTGGATGCCCTTTGGCCTCATCCTGCCCGGATCCATGCTTGGCTCAGCCTCCGGATGGTTGGGCACTGAGTCACCTCCTCATGGATGCAGGATGAGGTCCTGGGGGGGAGAGAATTCCTTCCGGGAGCCGGATTTTTGGGATGCTGATGTCGGAGACTGAGTCAGAGCTGCTCCGAGCCCATCTGGTTGTGATTTCAGGAATGGCAAAGATGGGAAGAATCCCTGGCAGGGAAAGGCTGGGAAGATTCCAGGTGGGAAGGGGGTCTGGGAGGGAGATTGGGATCCATGCGGGAAACGCCTGGACAGAGGGAAAATTCCCTTTTCCCTCCCTCCATTCCCTCCTCAAATGGGTGAGAAAATCCTGGAAATGGCTCCAGCATGGCCGGGCTTCCAGCAGGAATTCTGGGATCATGCTGCTTCCCTGGATTTTCTCCTTTCAGGGATAAATCCAGAGCCTCTTTAGGGACAGCAGCATTCCCAGCTGGAATCCGGGTTGGATAAATGAGTTCCACAGGAATCTCGGATTTATGGCTGGGAAAGGAGTTTCAGGATGGAATTTGGATCCCAAATCCCAGCAAAAATATTCCAGCACGACCAAAGGAAAACCAGGGATGAGCAAGGGGTGGGAATGCCACATCCCATTCCCATGAGGGAAGAGAATTCCCCCAATCCCAAGACATTCCAAAGGGTTTCCAGCTCCCCGTGGTCGTTCCCGGGAACATGAGTCACTGTCCCTCACATCCTCATCCTGAGAGAGGTGAGGGAATTTCTGTCATTCCCAAAAATCCCTCGGCTCGGAGCTTTCCCAAGGAGCCGATTCCACGCAGAAGCTGCTGAGGGATTCCCTGGTTCCAGGGGTTGGGAATAACCCCAGGGAAAGATGGAATTTGGGATGTGGGATCAGAAGGACCCAAAAATTTGGGATTGAAAGGAGCTAAAAATCCCATTTTGTTCCTTGGAAATCCCTTTGGATTGGGAATTTTGGGAGATTTACGGAACGTCTTTGATTTTTTTTTTATTCTCTTTTCCCCTTTTTTCCCTTTTTTTTCCCATTTTTATTCAGCTTTTATCCACGCAGCTCAATCCAAACAGACGCTTGGACCCCGTCAGCCTCCAGGCTTTGGATGCTCCCAGGGAATTCCCATCCGGATGATCCAAGGCTGCTGGAACCTGGCAAGATTCTGCTCCGGAGTCGGAGGGAGAACATTCCCTCCTGGAAATGCCTCCTCTTTCCCAAGGGCCATCCAAAGAAATATCCTGGATTTCCCCGGCTGCTCCCAGAGCAGGATTCCGCAGGATGGGATAAAAACACCAGGAATGCTTGTTCCCATGGGAATATTGTCCGTGGAAGGCTTGGAATTTGATGGTCCTTGAGGTCCCTTCCAAGACAAACCATTCCAGGATTCCATGGGTTCTCCCTGGTTGTTCCTGCCTGGAATTCCCACAGCTGGAGCATCTCCAGGGATTTTTTTCCTTGCACATCCTGATGAAACTGAAAAGGGAATTGTGCCCTCAGGATTTTCCTTAGGGAGGTTTTCCATAGTGCTGGGAGCTCTTTCAGGTTGCTGGGAATTCACTTCCTGAAGGAAAAGGAGAGGCTGAATTTTCCAGACATTCTCTGTCTTTTACAGGGAGAATTGTTTCCTTTTCCTTCAAAAAATTCCAAAGCTCTTCTCCATCCATATTTATTCTGCTATCACATTCCCTGTGGGAAAAATCAGTTTCATGGATTTATCCCAAATTTCAATCCCTTGTCCCCTCAGTCCCTCTGCACTTAGGGAATCCCAGAATTCCAAACTGGTTTGGTGGGAAATGGATTCAGATTCCTTCCCACCATCCCAGGTGGATCCAACCTGGCCTTGGATATTCCCAGGGATCCAGGGATCAGCCCCAGCAAATCTGGGAATTGCAGCCCAGGCAGGAATTCCTTGCCAAGATCCCAGCCCAATCTCCCCTTTCCCAGTGGAAGCCATTCCCTGGCTCCTGTCCCTGCAGCCCTTGGCCCCAGTCCCTCTCCAGCTCTCCTGGAGCCCCTGCAGGGACTCTCAGCATTCCCTGCATTTTGCCCTTCTCCAGGGGAACATTCCCAGCTCTCCCAGCCTGGCTCCAGAATCCTGAGAGCATTTTTCCTCCTCCACAGGAACCCACGGATGAAGTGGGAATGGTCCCTTTTTCCAGGACGGATGTATTTCCCTGAAATTCCAGCCAGATCGGCATCAATTCCCAGATTCCAGAATCCCTTTGAAGGTGATGTTTGGATAATTGATCCTTTTCCCTTCTTCCCACTTTTCCTCCTTCCCATCCCTCACTTTGTCTCTCCACAGGGAAACATTTCACTTCCAGAATTTCCAGGATTTTTCTTTTTTCCGATTTTTTCCTTGGCGCCATTCCCAACTTTTCCCACCGGAATCACTCCACCGCAACCATTGGGAGAGTCGGAGAGGCTCCAAATTCCTGGGAGCAGCTCCAGGTTCTCCTCTGGATTTTTCCAGCAGCTCCTTCTGGGATAACTCAAAACATCAGATCCCAGGCAGCTGGAGCAGCATCCAGGCAGGAATTCCCATCCCACTGAGAATTCCCAGCTTTATTTAACACTTCCCAATCCCCTCAAGCCAGCACAGCTCTCCTGGAATATCACCGGGAACAAAGTCCCTCCTCTCCCTACCTGGACTTCTTCCCACCAGGAATTCCCATTCCCTGGGATTTGTTCTTTCCATCTCTCCTGGAATTTGGGATCCAGAAGGGAAGGAAGGTGATTATTCCATATTTCCCATATTCCCACAGCTCTGGGATCCCGGAGCGTTTATTTCGGAGCGGGAAACCTGAAATCTGACGTCGTCTCCATAAAAATCCTCCAATCCCTGGAAAAACCAATCCCTGATTATCCACAGGGATCCTGCTGTTTTCCTGCTTTTCCTCCTGAGGAATTCACTTTCGGAGCCAGAGCTTGGATTTTCCTCTTTTCCAAAGGAAATTTTAGGGAGAAGCACCGCAGGATCCATCAGAGCTGTGGAATAAACGATGGAATTCCGCTTTGGAATTGCCATGAGGCACCAAAATCAGGAATTTTCTCTTTCCATGGGAAAACCAAAAGCTCCCAGAGAGGGAAAAATGAGGTTGGGCTCTCCCTCCTCAGGCTTGGATTTAAGGAGAAGCCAGAGGGAATTTGGCCCGGAATTCCTACTGGAATGGGTGGATTTGATGGATTTGAACACCTTGGATGAAAGGGAATCCCTTGGTTTGGCCATTCCCAAAAAAAATCGCATCCTGGGATTCTGCGTTCTGCAGGAGACCATTCCAAGATGGAATTCCAAAAGGCACCCGGGGCTCCCTGGCTCCATCCAGTGGGAAAAGCTCCCGGCTCCAACTTTTTCCCTTCTGACCTTTAAGAACAATTCCAAAGCCGAGCTCTTTTCCAAACCCTCTCATCCCAAAAAAATCGGAGCCTCCAACTCTCCCGGCATCTGCCAGGAGACAATTCCAAGTCTTTTTATGGCTTCATAAAGTGGGGATCAGGGGGATTTTTCCACAGGAGTCGAGGAGAAAGGAAAAACTTTCTCTGCTTCTTTGCTCCGGGTTTTTTTCGGAATTTCACTCCTTTCATTTAGGGAGGGAGAATAAAAATAACCCCTGGATTTGGGATGTTTTTCCCTAAAAAACAGAGCCGGATTTGTTGGTGAATCCCATAAAATTTTTGTTCCTCTCTTTCCCTCTCTAGAGTGCTTTTCCGCTCTAATTTTATCCAGATGCTTTTCCTACTAAAACCTTTCCCTTCGGATTTTCCCGATTTCCCACCCCCACAGCTGCCAGGACCTTTTTCCATGATTTCTCTCCCATTTTTTCCTGCTATTCCTGAAGATCTCCGGACTTTTCTCTTCCTGAAGCCTTTCCCTCCTCTCTTTCCCGGCTTGGAATTTTATCAGGCTTGTTGCTGTCTCTTCGGTGGATAGTTATTCATGATTAATTAATTCATATTATTAATTAAGTGCTCCAGGCCTAATTAAAGCCAAGCCCTTAATTAATAATTAACAAAATAAAAATAAAGTTAAAATAAAGTAAATAAATAAAAAATAAAAATGCATAATAACGGAATAATAAATAAATAATGAATTAAAATAATTCAATCATTTAAATAATAAATTTATAACAATGAATTTATAATAATAAAATGATTATTATAAAATTATATTATTCATTCTATAATTATATAATTATTTCTAATTATAATTAGCTAATTATCTATGTTATCTAATTAGATTATATAATCATTTTATTAATATCTTTCTCATGTTTTTATTATTATTATTGTAATAATTATATTATATAATTATATAATTATATAATAATAATAATAAAAAAAAATAAAAGAAAAAAATAATTTCTCCACTTCCCATTCCCAATTCCACCTGGAGGAAAAAGGGATCCCTTTGGAATCAAAGCAGGAAAAAAGCAAAAATGTTTTCAGGGAATAAAATTATGGAAGTGCCAGGTGTCATTTCCCAAGATCCTGTGGAATGGAAAAAGTTGGGAAAGACCTTGACCCCCATTCCCGAGGGTCACATCTCCGCCTCCCGATGGATCCCGGCTGTTTCCATGGATCCCTGAGCTCCCCAGGCTCCGAAGGCCACTTATGGAATTCTTTTCCATGCTGGGAACAGAAATAATCCCAGAATTTTGGAGCAGCCGTGCTCCAGTCAAATCCCAGAACCTGCCAAGCAGGAGAAAGGGCTGGGAAAACACCGGGATTTGGGAATGGCAAATTCCTTATTCCTTTCCTTGCATCCAGGAGAAATCAGCACCTGGAATAAAAGCACCGGATTTTCCTTCGTTTTCTGTGCCAGAGCCTAATCCGAGGATCGGGAAGTGGACGTGGAACCATGGACAACCTGAGTTTTCCTGGGAAATGGGAAAGGAAAGGAGCACTCCAGCATTCCCAGCCCTAATTCCAAGGTGCTGCTTCCGATGCCTTGAGAAGTTGAGGATAAGTTGTGGATCCCTGAATTTGGATATGGAATTCCGGCTGGGATGTCATGGAATACCCAAAATGCTGTCGGATAGGAGGAAAAACCAAGGAAAAACCTTTCCCTTTCAGCAAGGCCATGGAAGAGCAGTGGGAATCGGGATCAGGGAATGTTTTGGGTGGGAAGAGCCCTTAAATCCCATCCGGATCCAACTCCAGGGACCTTCCCCTATCCCAGGTGGATCCAAACCCCAATGTCCGACCTGGCCTTGGACACTTCCAGGGATGGAACTTCCAGAGCTTTTCTGGGAATGGGGAAATGGCTGTGGATAACATTCACTTCCCTGGGAATTCCATTCCAATACCCAGAGGCCTTTCCAGGAAAATCCACATTCTCCATGAGGGAAGAGCATTCCTCGTTCCTTAGACCAACACTGGAACGGGGTCTGAGGCTGCTCAAAGCTTTCGGGATTTTGGGATTTCGGGATTTTGGGATCTCAGGATTTCAGGAACAAACCCAGCCGAGGCCCAGGAATCCTCTGGAATGGAACAATTCCTTTTTCCATGGACACACTTGGTGACGGAGCAGAAAATTGGGATTGGGGAAGGTCGTGGATGGAGCACCTTGGGATAATGGGAGGTGTCCCTGCCCATGGATGGGGTGGAATTGTTGGGATTTAAGGTCACTTCCAAACCAAAGCATTCCAGGATTCTGGAGCTCCTTGCTCTGGAACCAGGCTGGGAGAGCTGGGAATGTTCCCCTGGAGAAGGGCAAAATGCAGGGAATGCTGAGAGTCCCTGCAGGGGCTCCAGGAGAGCTGGAGAGGGACTGGGGCCAAGGGCTGCAGGGACAGGAGCCAGGGAATGGCTTCCACTGGGAAAGGGGAGATTGGGCTGGGATCTTGGCAAGGAATTCCTGCCTGGGCTGCAATTCCCAGATTTCCCGTAGCTGCCCCTGGATCCCTGGGAATGCCCAAGGCTGGGTTGGACACTGGGATTGGATCCAGCTGGGACAGTGGGAATTGTCCCAGCCCATGGAATGATCCCTAAGGTCCATCCCAATGCATCCCACAATTCTGTGAGTGCGGGAGCCAGGATCAGGAAACACCTGAACCTTGGGAACGCAGGAAAATCCATGGGAGAAGCTCCCTGGGCAGGCCTGGAATATTCAGCAGGAAAAATCTTTAGGGAAAACAAACCAAACCCTGGGAATGATTGACAAAGGAATGAGTGGGAGACTCCAGAGGGAAGGAAAAAAGGGCCTGGATATCTCTGCTTATCCCTGGAATTCCTTGGAGTGAGGAGCTATGGAATGACCTTCACCTGCCAGTTTCAGGGATGCTCCAAGAATTCCATCCTCAGGAATCTGTGGAGCAGCTCCGGGATCCGAAGGGAACAAACCAAGCACCTGCGCCAAGCGTTTTCCTTTCAAATCCATTCAGATCCCGAGTTTTACCGGCTCTGGAAGCAAAGTTTGGAGGGAACGGTTCTTTCCTCCCATTTTTCCCGACATTCCCTGCAATCCAGCCACGGGAATGTGTTTTTCCTTAAATAATGGGAATATCCATGCAGCTTTAGGGATCCTTTTCTTCCCTGGATCCTGCTCTGGTTCCTCACATCCCATTCCATGAATTCCCGCCGGGAAAGGCACTTCCAACAATCTCCATTGTGGAATCTGCTCGGAATCCTAAAAATAAGGAGATTGTGCCCTCATATGGCGGAAGGAGTGATGGAATTTTTTTGGGAAGAGGTGAAGTTTTCCAGGTCAGGAATTGTTGACGCTCATCCCTGGATCGCCCTCAGCGGCGGCTGTTAAACATTCCCAAAGTTTCTTTTCCTTCCTTCCTCCCAGGATTTAACCCTCGCTGGGATTTTTGGAAAAGCTTCCGGGAGATCCTTGAGGGATAAATAAATCCCGGAGCTGGGATGGAATGGGAAGGGTGGAAGGGTTGGAATTAATCCCAAGATGGATGGACCAGGGTTTGTTCCACCAAAGGAGGCCTGGAAAGGGCTAAAATCCAGGGAATGTCCGAGGCCGGGTGGGACATTGGGATTGGAGCAGCCTGGGATGGTGGGAGGTGTCCCTGGACATGGATGGACTGGGAATGGAATGGGATTTAGGGTCACTTCCCACCCAAGCCATTCCGGGATTCTGGAGTTGTTTTGCTCTGGAAATTCTGGAGAAGTGAAAAATCCAGGGAGAGCTTAAGGCCCTGGGAATGTCCATGGGATTCCAGAGGGGAGCTGAGATTTTGGGATGATTCAGGATTGGATCCCACTGAGCTCCAGGGACTGTTGCAAATCCCAAATCCTGAGCTGCCTTTATTGGGATTTGGGGAGAATCCAAGGAAAGTCACAGCACCTGGGAATGCTGAGACTGCCCCAAATCCCTGGGAGTGTCCAAGGCCAGGGCTTGGATCCAGCTGGGATAGGGGAAAGTCCCTGCCCATGGATGGGTTGGGAATGGGATGGGATTGAAGGTCCCTTCCCACCCAAGCCATTCCAGGATACTGGAGCAGAGCTGGGAGAGCTGGGAATGTTCCCCTGGAGAAGGGAAAAATGGGAATGAGGCCCAGGGGCTGCTGCTGGGGAAATCCTGGAAAAAAGCTTTTCCAGTAAAAAAAATCCAGCTCAGTGCGGAGCGTGTGAGGGGAGATTTGGATTTCACTGGGATCTGCCTCCGGCTGGGGCGTTAATGAGGAGGGGGAAGAGTTTAAACTGCCCGAGGGCTGGGATGGGTGGGAATGTTGGGATAGAATTCTGCTGTGGGAGGGTGGGGAGGAGCTGGAATTCCCAGATTTGGCTGTGGATCCCTGGAATTGTCCAAGGCCAGGTTGGACATTGGGATTGGATCCATCTGGGGTGGTGGGAGGTGTCCCTGAACATGGATGGGCTGGAATTGTTGGGATTGAAGGTCACTTCCAACCCAAACCATTCCAGGATTCTGGAGCCCCTCTGCTCTGGGAGAGCTGGGAATGTTCCCCTGGAGAAGGGCAAAATGCAGGGAATGCTGAGAGTCCCTGCAGGGGCTCCAGGAGAGCTGGAGAGGGACTGGGGCCAAGGGCTGCAGGGACAGGAGCCAGGGAATGGCTTCCACTGGGAAAGGGGAGATTGGGCTGGGATCTTGGCAAGGAATTCCTGCCTGGGCTGCAATTCCCAGATTTGCTGGGGCTGCCCCTGGATCCCTGGGAATGCCCAAGGCCAGGCTGGATCCATCCAGGATCATGGAATTGTCCCTGCCTGTGGTGGGTGAAGATTTCACCTTCAGGACAATTAATTATCATTAATGAAGGGCTTTAATTAATTCAATGTCATTTAAGGGCATCTCCTACTCCTTGGATTTGCTTGTTTCCCTAATTTTCCTCTCCCGCCTCTCATCCCAAGCTTTTCCTTATTTCTCAGCCATGCTTCCCATGCTCCTGATAATCCCAAGGCTGGAAAAAATTCCCAGCAGAGCTCCAAGGAATCGCTCCAAGTCCTCAAATATCCCAAGAAAATAAAAAAAAAAAAAGCAGGGAAATCCTCAGTGACAACTCCAGGGATAAAATCAATAAAAAATGGGATTTTATTCAATAAAATCAATAAAAAACCTGGAATTTTTTCCCTAAAACTTTGCAGGGACCATCCCAAAATCCCGGAAGATCTCCGATGCCTGAAATTCCCGGGCTGAAGGAGGTTAAAGTTGCTGCAAATCCCATTTGACCTCCTGGAGGGAATTAATGAGCCGGAAAACTTCCCATGGATAATCCAATGAGGGGGATAAAAAGGTCCTGAACTCCTTGGCAGTAAGTCAATTCCAAGAGAATTCCCTTTCCCTCTAATCCCTGCTGGCAGAACAGCCCAATCCCGTTTTTTTCCTGGAATTTTAGGGCCTTCCCAGACTTTTTGTCGGATTTTTCTCTGGGTTTTTTTTTTTAGGAAGCAAAATTCATAAATTAATAACAAAATTCCTTCTATGCCAATCAGGAAGGGGAAAAAAATTCCAAGGAAAGGGAGAATTTTTCTCTTCCTGAGTTTATGAATTCCTTGGGTTTTATTCCAGCATCCATCAGGAATCCTTAATTTCCACCAGGATTTGTTGGTGCTGAGTTTAACCCAAATTTAAGCCAGTCCAAGACTCCAGACTGGGAAAATCCGGAATTTGATCCTTGTTTTTAATTGGTTTGGATCCTATAAAATCCATAAATAAATGGAGCCTTTTAATGAACTTCCAGGATATTTTTTTTTCCAAAAGAATCCAAAGAAATCCCTCTAAAAATGGGATTTTTCTGCTGGGTTTCAGCAGAATTTTACTCGAGGGGGGATTTTTCATTCCAGTTTGGAATTGTTGTGGTTTAAGGTAGGATTTAGCCAAAATTTGGGAAAATCCTGGAAAATTCCCTCATTCCATCTGGTTTTCCAGGCTCCTGGGAAAACAGAGAGAGAGAGGATTGGTTGTTTGGGGTGTGATTCCTGCAATTAACAATTCTAATTAATGAGAATTAGAGTTCATCCTAATTAAGGAATACAGAATTCCTTCAGTAGATCCTAAAACCCTAAAATCCATGGAAAATCCCCTTTTGGTCTGGAGATGCTGAATCTTCCCGATGATTTTTCCAGCCATTGATCCAAAAGGAATTGGATCGGCCCTTAATTAACTCCTGCTTAATTAGAATATGCAAATCACCATGAATTAAGAGAGCCCTGGGAGAGCTTTCCCAGAAATTCTGTGGAATTGTTCCCGCTCGTGGTGGAAATGTGGGAATGAGGGGATGGATCCCAATCCAAAGCTGGGAATGTTGGAGCTGAGGGAATCGTGGAGAAGGGAGGGACGGGAAGAGCTGGAATTCAGAGGTGACGTCATTGGGGAGTAAAATTCCATCTGGGAATAATTCTCCAAAGGGAAATCGGAGCCAAAGGCTGGTGTTGGCACGGGAATAAAGGGATGGGAAGCGCCGTGGAGAGAAATCCCACGGGAATCCGGGAGTTAATGGGAAATCCTGGAAAAGTTCCAGGCAGGAAAACTCTGGGGGAAATTTGATTCTTAGGGATGAACTGATCCCAAAAGTTTTTCCCAATCCAAGCCATTCTGGGATTCTGGGATTTGGGAATGATTTGTGCAGTGCATGGTCCTGGAAAAAAAAAAAGAGATCTGGGATAATCCTTTCCGATCCCAAATCCCAATTTTTAGTTGGAGATGGAGCATCAGCACCGATCCTTCCCCAAAATCAGATCTTGGGAAGGGATTCCTGGTCGGGCTGGAATTCCCAGATTCACTGTGGCTGCCCCTGGATCCCTGGAAGTGTCCAAGACCAGATCCACCTGGAACTGTGGGAATTGTCCCTGCCCATGGATGGGGTTGGAATTAGTCAGGATTTGAGATCCCTTCCAAGCCAACCATTCCATGATTTTCTGTTCCCAGGAAATCAAGGACCCCACTCCACCTTTCAGTCCTTCAGAATTCCAGGTGCTCAGTCCAAAACTCCTCCTGCTTTCCCTATTTTCCAGCTTGCCAGCTTTCCCAAAATTCTGGGATCGTTGTCATTTTCCATGGAAAAAACCTTGGAGGTTTGGGATTTCATCCTTCCACAAAATCTGGAAGTTCGGGAGCCTCAGATTGATTCAGAGGAGATTTAGGTTGGATATTGAGAAAAATTCCCTCCTGGAAAAGCCTCTCCAGGCCTGGCACAGGGGATGGAATTCCCATTCCCGTTCCTTTCCACCCTTTATTCCCGCTTTTGTCTCCCCTTCATTTTCTTCCCTCTTTTTTTCCCCTTTTTCCCATTTTTTTTCCTGTTTCCCTTTTGTTCTTTTTTTCCTTTTTACCCTTTCCCCTCTTTCCCCCTTTTCCCCCTTTTTTCCTTTTTTTCCCTGTTCCTTTTTTCCATATTTCCCCCCTTTTCCTCCTTATTTTCCCTTATTTTCTCTTATTTTTCCTTATTTTCCCTTTTCTTCTTTTTTCTTTATCCCCTTTATTTTCCTTTATTTTTCCTTACTTTCCCTTTTTTCCCTTTTCTCCCCTTTTTTTCCCTTTTCCCCCTTTATTTTCCCTTCCTTTTCCTTTTCTTCCACCTTTCCCCCTTTTTTCCCTTTTTTCCCTTTTTTCCCTAATTTTCCCTTTTTCTTCCATCTTTTTCCTCATCTTCCCTTTTTTCCCTTTTCCCCTTTTTTCTTTTCTCCTTTATTTTCCTTTATTTTTCCTTTTCTTCCCCCTTTTTCCACTTTTTTTCCCTTTCCCCCTTACTTTCCCTATTTTTCCTTCTTTTCCCTTTCCTCTTTTTTCCCCTTTTTTCCCTTTTCCCTCAGGTTTTCCTCTCCCAACCTTTTCCCCTCGGCATTTTTCCCGCCTGGATTTTTATTTTTCCTGCCATTTCTCCTGGATAACGAAGGCTCAAACCTTGCTCCGACACATCCCAGCTGATCAGGGAAGTGAAAAAACCGGGAATGGGATATCCCGGGATCCCGACCAGCCCCTGACCGCCAGCTCCCAGAATTCCGCACTCAACAATCCATCATTCCCAAGGGATGGCCGGGAATGTCCCCACGGGGTCCCTGAGGGTTATTCAGGGGTGGCTTCACAACCTCCGAGGATTTGGGATCATTCCAGGAATGCTCCGAGTCCCGGAGCTGGGGGTGGAGACGGAAAATGGGAATTTCACCTCTCCCGGCTCCGCGGCACGGTGGGAATGCGCTTTGGGATGAGTTTTTCCCTCCGGGAGAGGGGATTAGGCAGGATCCCAGCGTGGCCCCAATTTAATTCCATGTCCCGGCGAGGAATTCCTTCAGCAATTCCTGAAGTTCAAGGAGCGCTGGCCCCGGAGCTGTTCCTGCGGAAAAGCTGGATTTGGGAAAGCCATGGGAGAGGAGGTCATTAGGGGGTGACCTGTCGCCTTCGATCCGTCACCGCGTTCCCAGCCGGGAGAAAACCACGGGAATGTTCTCCAATGCCGGCGGAAAGAGACATTCCCGTTTATTCCGTGATTATTCCTTATTTATTAGCACAGATTTCCATGGAAAACGTGGAAATTCCCGATGGGCGCCAGGCAAATCCCACTTTCCCCGTCTTCAAAATATTCCCATTTTTCCTAGGAAAGGGAATGTCCAGCCCATCCTGGGACTGTGTGGAGGCTGCATCTCCCAGGATGTCTGGAGTGCATCCGCACCATTCCCGCTTTTCCTCGGGGTCTTCTGATGGGAAACCCAGCCATTTTCCAAGGAAATCCAGCCCTTTTCCAAGGAAACGCTGCCATTTTCCATGGAAACCCTGCAACTTACCAAGGAAATCCGGCCCTTTTCCAAGAAAATCCAGCCCTTTTCTCAAGGAAATCCAGCCCCTTTCCAAGAAAATCCAGCCCTTTTCCAAGGAAGTCCAGACATTTTTCCAAGAAAATCCAGCTCTTTTCCAAGGAAATCCAGCCATTTTCCAAGGAAATACAGCCATTTTTTCCAAGAAAATCCAGCCATTTTCCAAGGAAATCCGGCACTTTTCCAAGGAAATCCAGCCCTTTTCCAAGGAAACCTGGCCACTTTTCCAAGAAAACCCGGCCATTTTCCAAAGAATCTCAGGCAGGGAATCTCTTTGGAATGTCGGGAGCGTTGCATTTATCAAGGACATGTGTCCCGGATGGATCCAGGCATTTCCATTTAAATCCATCCTTGTTTTCTTGATCCGAAGGAATTCCTTCCCTCCACTTGACTCACACGGAAAACTTCTTCCTATCCATCATGGGATAGGGAAGTCCGGGAATGACAAATTCCTATGGAGTGAAAGGATCTTGGAAAATAGTGCTGGCGTGGGAAAAGTGGATTTTCCCCAGCAAATTCCAGGAAAATTTGTTCCGGCTGCTGCTGCAGTTTGGGAGGATAAAATCCAGGATTTCCAGCTCCAGGTGCTCCCAAGAGTCCATCAGGATGGATAGAATCTGGATTAGAATAATCTGGAATAATCGACATTATTGTCTAGATGATTAAATTATTGGTATATATTAGGGATGATTATATAAAATATATCTATATGATATGATATGATATGATATAATATAACATAATATAATATAATATAATATAATATAATATAACATAATATAACATAATATAACATAATATAACATAATATAACATAATATAATATAATATAATATAATATAATATAATATAATATAATATAATATAATATAATATAATATAATATAATATAATATAATATAATATCTAATGTAATTTAATGTATAAATATAAAACACATAAATAGATTAAAATAATAATATAAATATAGAATAATATATTATAACAATAATATAGTAATGTAATATAATATAATAATAATAAATATTATATATTGTATATATAATATATGAAATATATTATAAAATAAAATAAAATTATAAATTAAATTATACTATATAATACATATTATATGGAATATATAATATATATAATATAATATTATATCATATATCATATTAATATGAAATAAAAAGAATATAAATAAATTTTTATATAATATAAATTTATATATATATAAAGCATATATATAGATAATATTAAATATAATATAAATATAAATAACAAATAATAATTTAAAATTATATTAATAGAAATAATTATAACAAGTAAAATAATATAAAAATACATTATGTTATGTTATGTTATGTTATGTTATGTTATATTATATTATATTATATTATATTATATTATATTATATTATATTATATTATATTTCTTTTATGTACTTTATATCTAGATTATTATATTATTATTCCATATCATTTTAATATCCTAATAATTAGCATAACCTAGAATAATTCTATATTAGAAAAGATCCAAGATCTATTCTGTGGGATATAAAAAATTCTGGAAAGGCTCCTTTGTCCCACTCCTTGCTCTGATGGGGCCATCCCAGAGCCATCCCAGGACTGTGGCCGGATGGATCTGGAATATTCCCGGTGAGGAAACTCCAGGGCCTCTCCGGGATTTGTTCCAAGGATTTCTCCCTCAAGTCCAGGTGGGATTTCCTGGGATTGGTTCCTGCTTCTTCCTCAAGTCCCACAGAGCAGATCCTGCTCCGTGATCCAACTCTTTCCCTTCGGATCCCAGCAGGGATGAGATTCCCTCTTCCCTGAGGAGCTGATTTGGGATCAAAAAGTTGCAAAAGTTCCTTAAAAATCTTTTCCCTCATTTTCCACTATCCTAGAAAATCCGAGAGCCTGAAATCCTAGAATGGTTGGGTTGGGAGAGACCTTCAATCCCAAAAATTCCAACTCATCCATGGGCAGGGACAGCTCCCAGGATCCCAGCTGGATCCAACCTGGCCTTGGGCATTCCCAGGGATCCAGGGGCAGCTACGGGAAATCTGGGAATTGCAGCCCAGGCAGGAATTCCTTGCCAAGATCCCAGCCCAATCTCCCCTTTCCCAGTGGAAGCCATTCCCTGGCTCCTGTCCCTGCAGCCCTTGGCCCCAGTCCCTCTCCAGCTCTCCTGGAGCCCCTGCAGGGACTCTCAGCATTCCCTGCATTTTGCCCGTCTCCAGGGGAACATTCCCAGCTCTCCCAGCCTGGCTCCATTCACAGGAGCTCCTCTTCTCCATGGGCTCATCCCGAAATTCCAACCGGGCCCTTCTGCAACTGCCAAGTTCCTGGGCCAGGATTAGGATGAGATTCCCACGGGACACAGCTGTGCCAGGATGGATTTTACGGGATTTCTGCCACATTCCCAGGATCCACAGGAGCCTGGGAGCTGCTGGCCCAAGCCCATCCCAACCCTTCCCATCCCGGCCATTCCCTCATCCTGCACCATTTTTATGGGAATGGCTGCATCCCATGTGTGGGGCAGGAATCTGTCTCCCTGTTCCCGACACATTCCCGCCGGCTGAACCAAGGGAATGGGAATTTTCCGCCTCGGGAATGTCGGGAGCAGCTGGGCCTCGTTATGGATCCGGCGCTGTCTGGTTTGAGTTGACACCTTGGGAACTGGGCCGGGCTCGGCTCTCACCTCATCAGCCGGGCTGGGATCGGATTCCTGCCCGCCTGGAAAAAACCTGGGAATTGGAGAAGGGTTTGATGGGGATTCTGAGCTCTGGGAATGGTTTTAAAGGGAAAGAGGGCAGGGATGGATGGGATTTTGGGAAGAAGCTGTGGCTGGCCCTGGATCCTGGGAAGTGTCCAAGGCCAGGTTGGACATTGGGATTGGAGCAGCCTGGGATGGTGGGAGGTGTCCATGAACATGGATGGGGTGGGAATGGGATTGGATTGAAGGTCACTTCCAACCCAAAAAAGTCCGGGATTCTGGAGCCCATCCTCTCTGGAAATTCTGGGAATGTTCCCCTGGAGAAGGGCAAAATGCAGGGAATGCTGAGAGTCCCTGCAGGGGCTCCAGGAGAGCTGGAGAGGGACTGGGGCCAAGGGCTGCAGGGACAGGAGCCAGGGAATGGCTTCCACTGGGAAAGGGGAGATTGGGCTGGGATCTTGGCAAGGAATTCCTGCCTGGGCTGCAATTCCCAGATTTCCCGTAGCTGCCCCTGGATCCCTGGGAATGCCCAAGGCCAGGCTGGATCCACCTGGGATCCTGGGAGCTGCCCTTGGATGTGATCCCTGCTCATCCCAAGTGAAAAAATCCATTTTCCCTCTGTTTGCTGAGCCAGGATCTGTAAAATACGGATCCACTCCCGGCTCCTGATTTCTTCCCAGGATTTCAGGCTCCTTCCCCCTCTGGAGGTTCCCGGGCCTGGAGCAATTGGAGCCCAGCGTGCCGGGAAACAGGAGCAGCTCCGGGGCTTTTCTCTCCCATTCCTTGGCAGATGGATCCCAAAAAATCAGTCCTGGTGAACTGAGATTCCCAACTTTTCAAGCCAAGAGAATTCCAGCTTCAAGTGCCCTTGGAAAACTCTGCCAAGGAAGGAGAAGAGCCAGGAAGGCTCTGGAAGTGACTCCATGCTTTTCCCTTGGAAGGCAGGGAATGAAGCAGGGACTGTTTTTTGGGATATTTCAGATCATGGAAAGGCAGGAGAGTCCCAGGGATGGTTTTCCCTCCTTTTTTCCATGGTTTTCCCTCCTTTTTCCTCCTCTTTTCCATGCTTTTCCCTCTTCCTTTCCATGGTTTTCCCTCCTCCTTCCCATGGCTTTTTTCCCTCTTTTTTCCTTTTATATTTTTTTTAACTACATCAACCCCGTTTCCAACGATAAATTCCGAGTTTTCCATGGAAAAACCCGATTTTTAAGGATCCCAGCTGGGTTTTCTCACGATAAACCTGGTTCTAAATGAGAAAATCTGCATTTAATAACCCTAAACCTGGGTTTAATAAAGAGAAACCTGGATTTTAAGGACAAAACCCTGGATTTTAATGAGCTAAACCTGGAATTTAATGATAGAAACCTGGATTTTAATTAAGGATAACACCAGGTTTTTAGTAGGATAAACTTGATTTTTAAGGATATAAACCTGGTTGTTGTAATGATAAATCTGGTTTTAAATTATAAACCCCAGGTTTTATCAGGATAAACCTGTTTTTTTCGGAAAAAAACCCTGCTTTTAAAAATTATAACCCCGGATTTTTATGATGACGAAAAGGGATTTTATAACAATAAACCTGGGTTTGAAGGATGAACCTGGATTTCAAGGAAACAAACCTGGATTTTAACAATTTAAACCTGGGTTTGAGTGATATAAACTTGGTTTTTAATGAGATAAACCTGGGTTTTAAGCATGAACCTGGATTTTAAGGATACAAACCTGGATTTTAAGGATAAACCCAGTTTTTATCCAGATAAATCTGATTTTTAAGGATAACACCCATTTTTTTATCCTGATAAACCTGGTTTTAACAGATAAATCTAGATTTTACGGATAATCCCACCTCTCCAAGCGTGCTCAGCGTGCAGCCCAACCTGCAGCTGGGATTGAAGGGAGAATAATCCCAGAATTCCAGGATTTTTAAGGCTGGAAAAGTCCTCTGGGATTATCAAATCCAAGCCTCTCCTGGACTGCCACTTCCAGAGGGTTTTTTCCCTATTTCCAGGGATTTGAAGCCTGTGGGGAATCCCGGAAGGAATCCCAGGAATGGTTGGATATCCCGATAAAAATCAGGGATAATTAACAGGGTAATTATTCCCGGCTCCTGGGAAAAATGGGAACGTGTGGAAAATCAGGTCAAACAGCCAAGGGAAAGGGCGGATTAAACCCAGCTCTACTCAGGGCTAAAGTCTGGTTTAGCCCAGAAAATTCCGGTTTTACTTGAATTAAATCTCAGAGAATTCCAGCTTTTTATTCCCGTCATCTTCTCCTTCAAAGGTCCGGAAAAATCCTGGAATTTTCTTCCCAGGCTCTGCCGTCTCCTTCCTGCTCTTCTGTAAAACCTTCCATAAAATTCCATAAAATGCTGGAATTCCTCTCGTCACAGGTGTCTGTCACTGCCTCTGGAATTCGCTTCTGGAATTTGCCTCTGGAATCTCCCAGCAAAGGCTGTGCCAGGCAGAGGTGGAGTTTCCATGGGATTCCCATCCTGCTTTTCCAGGTAGGATTGGGATTTCATTCCGTGCCAGTGCCGGAGCGGAGGGAAACTCAGGGGAAAGGGAAAATCATGGAGATTGATGGGGATGGGATGAGGAAGGGAAAAGGCTTCCCAAAAAATTCCCCTGATTTGGTTTTCTGGGAATAAAAGCGCATCAGGGGCTGGAAAAGTGGGAAAATCTGGATTTTGTCTGGTACAAACACTGGGAGGAGTTAAAATAGAGCAGGGAAAAGTGGGATGAGTGGGAATGAGCTGGAACAGAGCCTGGGGATTCCCTGGAATATCTCTTGGGATGAGGAGCCGCAGTCCAGGTGCTCTGGGATCCAGGGAAATGAGAAAGGGAAGGGAATGAGAAAAAATCAGGAAATCCCTTCCTTACCCTAAGGGATTGGTTCAGATTTCCAGGAGAGGTTGTGGAGTCCCCTTTCCTGGAAGTGTTTTGTAAATAGAATTCCACGGAATCCTGGAATGTTTCAGGATGGAAGGGACCTTAAATCCCATACCATTCCAACCCAGGGACAATTCCCACCATCCCAGCTGGATCCAACCCAGCCTTGGGCATTCCCAGGGATCCAGGGCAGCCCCAGCAAATCTGGGAATTGCAGCCCAGGCAGGAATTCCTTGCCAAGATCCCAGCCCAATCTCCCCTTTCCCAGTGGAAGCCATTCCCTGGCTCCTGTCCCTGCAGCCCTTGGCCCCAGTCCCTCTCCAGCTCTCCTGGAGCCCCTGCAGGGACTCTCAGCATTCCCTGCATTTTGCCCTTCTCCAGGGGAACATTCCCAGCTTTCCCAGAGCAGAGGGGATCCAGAACCCTGGAGCAGCTCCAGGGCCTCCTCCGGATTTTCTCCAGCAGCTCCCAACATTTTCCTGAAGCAGGGATCAGGGAGCTAGAGCAGCTCTGCAGGTGGGGGGCTCACCTGAGCGGGGCAGAATTCCCACCTTTTCCTGCGGATCCTGCAGCCAGGGATGTGGGATTGAGCTGCTCCATGGATTGAAGTCATTCCAGCCCTCATTCCCAAATGAGAGGAGCCGGGGCTGGGATTTAATGGGGAACAGGCAAAGGCACGGGGAGCCCTCGGGATCACCCAGGACGAGCGGGATGAGGGCTTGGAAAGGCCTTGGGAACGGGAAGGGCGGGAAGTGGGAGGGAAAATCCCATCCTTTGCCAGGCTGGGTGTCAGGGAGGGAAAGGAACGGGAAAAGCAAAGTTTTTGGATGAATTGGCACATCTGGGAAGAGGCTGGGAAAAATCCCGGGATGGCATGGAGCGGGGGATGGGCAGGGGTGGGATCCGTGGGAGAAGAGCGGGATCCGGGCACATTCCTGGTTAATGGGATCTGGGCACATTCCTGATCCAGGGAATAGCAGCAGGGATCCGTGCCCATCCCTGGTCCATGGAATACAGGATTCATTCCCATCCCTGATCCATGGGAGGTCAGCAGGAATGTTGGATGTGAGGAGTCGAACCATCCCGGGGATTCCCTCTGGAATGTTCCGATTCGGATCGACAAATCCCAGCCCTGGTGTCAATCCCGAATCCTGCTGCTTTCCCAGCTGTTTCCCAGGAATATCCCAGTTTTATCCCACCCTTCCCTGTTTTCCAGCAGGTGGGAGCTGCAATCCCTCCTTTCCCGCTTTTCCCATTCCCATCAGTATTCCAAGATCCCCTGGGACCACAGGGATTTAACAAAACCATTCCATGATGGAATATTCCACTCTCATTTCCCTGTTCCCATCCCGTTCCTGGGCTGCCACATTCCCAGGATTTTGGGACATCCCAGACATTCTGGAATCTGGGTGCCTGTGGGTGGTGAGAAATTTTGTGCCTTTTCCAACCTTTCTGGCCGGAATTCCAGCTGGATCCGAGCTCCCTCTTCCAAGCCTCATCCAGAGGTGCAAACAGCTGTTTTCCAGGGATTCACAGCTGGCCTGGGAATGGTTATTCCGGAAAATCAGATGGAAGGAAGGGATTAACGCTTGGGAGGATCTCACGGCATCGAGGGGAAAATCCCAGCTGGAAGAGGGAACACCTGGAATCCGGGAGAGAGGAGGGAATTTCATCTTATCCTGACCAGTTTGGGTGATGGAAATTCTTTGGGATTGATGGATTTTTTGGGAATGCCAAAGAGAGCAGTTTCTGTATCCATGGGGTTGCTCCGGCTTTCTCTGTTCCTTGTAAAGCTAAACAGAAAATTCCAGGAATTTTCCCCAGAATTTTCTTGCCTTCCTCTTTCCATCCTGAAATCCCACCTGACCCGGTGGGCTGCAAATTCCCAAATCCCTGGGTAAATCCATGTTTGGGATCAAATTTTCCATGGAAAAAGCAACTTCCTGGATCCAGAGATGAGTGAACACTGGTGGAATTCCAGTCCCAGGGGTCACCACAGTAGGATCAGCAGGAAGAACACCCGGAATTCCTGGGACCTTCTCCAGGAATCTCATGGAGCCCCAAATGTGTCTGGAGATGAGGATGGAATTTTTATTCCTAGAGAACAGGAGCTCCCGGTCTGCCCCGATCCTGGCACCTCCTTATTCCAAAGGGATGAAGGGATGGGAGCCGGATGTTCCTGGAAACCACGACAAGTTGGGAGAGCTCCACTGGAGGAGAGAGGAGATAAAGGAATTCCCAGCTGGAAGTGTAGGGAGGCCCTGGCACAGGAATTCCTGGAGAAGCTGAGGATTCCTCATCCCTGGGAATGTCCAAGGCCAGGTTGGACTTTGGGATTGGTGGGACTGGGATGACGGGAGCTGCCCATGGATGGGGTGGGGATGGGATGGGATTGAAGGTCTTCTCCAACCCAAAGCATTCCAGGATTCTGGAGCCCCTCTGCTCTGGAGCCAGGCTGGGAGAGCTGGGAATGTTCCCCTGGAGAAGGGAGAAATGCAGGGAATGCTGAGAGTCCCTGCAGGGGCTCCAGGAGAGCTGGAGAGGGACTGGGGCCAAGGGCTGCAGGGACAGGAGCCAGGGAATGGCTTCCACTGGGAAAGGGGAGATTGGGCTGGGATCTTGGCAAGGAATTCCTGCCTGGGCTGCAATTCCCAGATTTCCCATGGATGCCCCTGGATCTCTGGGAGCGCCCAAGGCCAGGTTGGATCCAGCTGGGATCCTGGGAGCTGTCCCTGCCCATGGATGGGGTGGGATTTAAGTTCCCTTCCCACCCAAACCGTTCCATGATTCCATTACTCCATCCTGTCATTTCCCTCATTTCTAAAGGATTTTGGCCCTTGCAAATCCCTGGATTTCTCTCGCCCCGGCGAGATCATCCCCATCCCACTCCGGCCTCGGCACCGCCCTCAATCCCTGTGAAAAAATATCTTCAAGTTTCATGGAACATTGGAGTCAGAAATCAGGGAATGGTTTGGTGTGGAAGGGACCTGAAAGCTTCTCCCTGATTTGTCCCAAGGAAAGTTTTCAAGGATTCTCCATGGAATAAACATCATTCATCCTCAATCCCAAATTATCCACACCGGGACAAGATGGGAATTCTGGTTTTTATCCCAAGAAAAATCCTGGCCACTTCCAAATCTCGGGGTTTCTCCCAGCAAGGAAAGTCTGGAAAACTCTTTTAAGGATAAACCCCGTCAGTCTCGTGGCTGCTTCGTTCTGACAGAACTGGAATTCCTGGTTTTCTGGGAAAAAAACGGGAAAAAAATTCCTGAGACTGGGAGTTGAAAAGCCGGATCCATTTGGGAATAATGGCCACAAACTGTGTGGGAATCTCCATTTTCCCAAGATAAGGAAGTCGCGGGGCTGTCAGTCAGCTGCAGCCCGGAATTCCCACATAAAACGCTTGGAATGTTTTGAGGAGAGCCGTAATCCTTGGAAAAATGATGTCCTGGGACACTTCCCACCTGTAATGGGATAAAAGCCCTCAGCGCCCGCCCCTGCGGCTGCTTCCCGGGGATAAATCATCCCAACCCCTCCTTCCAGGAATTCCGGGATCAGCCCAGAGCCGTAAATTAGGAGCAAGTGGGAATTGCTCTGCTCCGGAATGGCGGGAAAGCCTTTGGATGTGGGAAACAGCCTGGAAGGAGTTGGAATTTTCATGGATCCTCCTGCTCTGGATTTAAATGGGAGCTGCTCCTACACTGAACATTCCCAGATTCCTCTGGAGAAGATTTGTCCCGTTCAGCCCCTGGGGGTGTTCCCAGATCCATAAATTCCCAATTCCTGGGAAGTGTTCAGCCCATTCCCTTCGCAGGGGGGCGGAAAAAAACTTCCAGCCTTTCTTTCTCCTTTCTTTCTCCTTTCTTTTTACTTTCTTCTTCCTTTTTCCTTTTCTTTCATTTCTTTTTCTTTTTTCCTTTCTTTTCCTTTTCTTCTTCCTTTCTTTTTCCTCTCTGGAATTTCGGGAAGGAGCTTGGAGTGACTGGCACTGTCTGCTTAGAATGTGGGGAGATTCCAGGTTAAAAAGTTCCCAGAATTGCTAATTTTATTATTGTTATTATTATTATTATTATTATTATTATTATTATTACTATTGTTGTTGTTGTTATTGTTATTGTTATTGTTACTATTACTATTACTATTACTATTACTATTGCAATTATAATTATTATTACTACTACCATTGATATTAATATTAATATTATTGATAAAACCCACAATGTTATTACATTAATTTATACTTATATTAATTAATTAATATATTATTTAAGAATAATTAATACATTACCTTAATATGTTATCATTATTATATTCGATTTAGTCTATTATTATATTTATTATTATATTAATATGTAATTATATTATATTAAATAATAATAATAACAATAATTACAATAGATTCACATGGAAAGCTGCTCCCATTCCAATCCCGGGACAATTCCCACGATCCCAGGTGGATCCAACCCTGCCTTGAGCATTCCCAGGGATCCAGGGGCAGCCCAAGCAAATCTGGGAATTGCAGCCCAGGCAGGAATTCCTTCCCCAAATCCCATCCATCCCTGCCCTCCATTTTCTCATGGAATATCCAAATCCCGTTTTGCATTCCTGACTTGGTGACCCATCTCAAACATCTAAAAATCCAGGGAAAAAAAGAATTCCCAAATTTCAGCGGTGCCGAGTAACTCCTCAGTTCCGAAAAAACAGAAAACTTCAATCTCTTCCCGTCCACATTCCCAAATTCCCTTTGCTCTTCCCAGAATCAAGAAACTCCTCATCCCTGCCCTTTCCCGAGCTCCACGTCCCTGGAATATTATCCGTGCCCATGAAATATTCTGCTCCAGCCTCCCGCAACGTTATTAACGACCCCGACAACGGAGAGATCCATAAATCCTGGCATCCCCCGGAATTTTACTGCGCTCCGAAGGGTCGGCATCGTCAGGCTCCACAAATCTCCGGGATAAATCGGATGGCTGGGATGGCGTTTCATCAAAATGTTTTATGGCTCTGCCGCTCCCAGCTCGGATTTACGGCGGCGGCGGCGGCTCCGCATTGAAATTCAGGGAAAAAGGGAAAACGGCTCCCAGGCAGCTCCGAGCTGGAGAACTTTAAAGAATTCTTGGTTTGCTCTCCCAAACTTTCTTGGAAAAGGCAGAAGTTTGGTTATCTGGGGGGTTTTGGCTCGGCCTGGTTGGCTCAGTGGTTGTTAACTGGAGAAATTGTGGATTATCCATCCTGGGAAGTGTCTGCGGAGAGGTTGGAGCAGCCTGGGATGGTGGCACTGAACATGGGTGGGGAATGGGACGAGATTGAAGGTCCCTTCCCACCCAAACCATTCCAGGATTTTGGCTCTGGAGCCAGGCTGGGAGAGCTGGGAATGTTCCCCTGGAGAAGGGAGAAATGCAGGGAATGCTGAGAGTCCCTGCAGGGGCTCCAGGAGAGCTGGAGAGGGACTGGGGCCAAGGGCTGCAGGGACAGGAGCCAGGGAATGGCTTCCACTGGGAAAGGGGAGATTGGGCTGGGATCTTGGCAAGGAATTCCTGCCTGGGCTGCAATTCCCAGATTTGCTGGGGCTGCCCCTGGATCCCTGGCAGTGCCCAAGGCCAGGCTGGATCCACCTGGGATGGTGGGAGCTGTCCCAGCCCATGGATGGGGTGGGAATGGGATGATCCTTCAGATCCCTTTTATCCCACCCCATTCCACAATTCCCAGATGACGTCGTGGACACCGTTCCTGGTCCCTGCAGCCTCCCGCTGGGAGCAGCTTTTATCCCGCAGAGCTCCCGCTTCCCTCGGTTTTCCAGGTGGGACAGGCAGAGCCGTGGGTTAACACGACTTCCCAGGGATCCTGGTGTTCCCACGGGCTTGGCTCTAATTCCTCACATTCCTGACCTTGGGCCTCTGGAATGGCAGGTTGGGATCACCCCGATCCCGGATGGAATCACCAACCCAATCCAATCTTTGTGGAAGATAAATCCAGGGATTCGGTGACTGCTCCTGGTTTTAACCACATCCTTGGAGTGTGAGGGTGGGAAATCCAGCAGGGTCTGGTGGGAAATTCCCACCCTTTCCTGCGGATCCTGCAGCCAGGGATGTGGGATTGAGCTGCTCCATGGATTGAAGTCATTCCAGCCCTCATTCCCAAATGAGAGGAGCCAGGGCTGGGATTTAATGGGGAACAGGCAAAGGCACGGGGAGCCCTCGGGATCACCCAGGACGAGCGGGATGGGGGCTTGGAAAGGCCTTGGGAACGGGAAGGGCGGGAAGCGGGAGGGAAAATCCCATGCTTTGCCAGGCTGGGTGTCAGGGAGGGAAAGGAATGGGAAAATCTGGGAAGAGGCCAGGGAAAATCCTGGGATGGCATGGAGCAGGGGATGGGCAGGGGTGGGATCCATGGGAGAAGAGTGGGATCCGGGCACATTCCTGGTTAATGGGATCTGGGCACATTCCTGATCCAGGGAAAGCAGCAGGATCCTGGGAAGAGCAGGATCCATGTACATCCCTGATCCATGGAAAAGCAGGATCTGGGCCCATCCCTGATCCACGGAATAACTGGATCTGTGTCCATCCCTGATCCATGGAAAAGCAGGATCTGTGTCCATCCCTGATCCATGGAATAACCAGATCTGTGCCCATCCCTGACCCATGGAAAAGCAGGATCTGTGTCCATCTCTGATCCATGGAATAGCAGCAGGGTCTGGGCACATTCTTGATCCATGGAATAGATGGATCCAGGGAATAGCAGAGTCTGGGAAAATCCGTGATCCATGGAAAAACCAGATCCGTACAGCTGAGGGGGACAGAGGGACAGAATTCCCGCCTTTCCTGCTGCCCTCACCGCGGGATCATCCCAGGACTCCGGCCGTGAATTCCCATGGCTGCGTTGTGCCATCGATCCCGTGATCCAAATTCCCCCTTTTCCAGCTCCGAAGGTGTCAGCGCCAGGCGGCCCCGAGGGATTTGGGATTTACGAGGTGGGGAAAACCTCCCGATTCCCATTGTCCGGATAATCCATAAAACGCTCCGACACTCCCAGGGAATTTTGCAGCCCGTCCATATCCCTGCAGGCCAGATGCTTCCCGAGGAATCAAAGGGCTGTAGGAAGACATGGAATTTGGTTTTTTTCGGGATGGGGTTGGAACATCTGGGATGTGGTTTGGATACAAAGGGCAAGGAAAAGAAAGGATTTTATAAATGATAGAAAATAAACGTTTAAAATTTAGGGAATGATTCCATCCGAGCATTTGAAATGATCCAGGTTTTTTTTAAGGATTTTGGAGTTTCAAAATCCAGGATCCACGTTTCAAAAATCTGGAAAATGAAAGGGAAAATTCCCAATTTTTATGCTAGAAAAGGGAATTTTTTGCACAGCCGCCAGCAGCCCGGATGATCCATCAGAGCCTGAAATCCCAGGATTTCAAAATCTCCCAGGATTTTCCTTTAAAATGAAGGCTCTCAAGTGTGTCCATCTGGGAAAAGCACCTCCAATCCTGCCAAGATATCCCGGTGGATCCGACTTCTCCGGTGACCTTTCCAGTGTTTTTAATAATCCTGGAATTTTTTGGGTTGGAAGGAACCGTAGGGATCATCCCATTCCCACCCCATCCATGGCAGGGACAGCTCCCGGGTGGATCCAATCCCAGATTTGCTGGGGCTGCCCCTGGATCCCTGGAAGTGCCTAAGGCCAGGTTGGACATTGGGATTGGATCCACCTGGGATATTCGAGGATGTCTCTGGAGCTGGATTTAGGGTTGGATTTGGGTTGGATTTAAGGTCTTTTCCAACCCAAAAAAGTCTGGGATTCGGGAATCCCTCTGCTCTGGGAGAGCTGGGAATGTTCCCCTGGAGAAGGGCAAAATGCAGGGAATGCTGAGAGTCCCTGCAGGGGCTCCAGGAGAGCTGGAGAGGGACTGGGGCCAAGGGCTGCAGGGACAGGAGCCAGGGAATGGCTTCCACTGGGAAAGGGGAGATTGGGCTGGGATCTTGGCAAGGAATTCCTGCCTGGGCTGCAATTCCCAGATTTCCTCCAGCTGCCCCTGGATCCCTGGCAGTGCCCAAGGCCAGGTTTGGGATGGACTTGGATCCTCCTGGGATCCTGGGTGCTCTCCCTGCCCATGGATGGGCTGGGATCCACGGGATCCAGGAGGAATTGGTAATTCCCAGGATTTGTCCTTTGCTTCCCGCTCCTCTCCATTGGCAGCAGGGTGAGAATTCCTTGTCCCACTTTATCCCTGCCCCAAAATCCTTGGGCTTTATGGGATTGTGCCTCATCTTCCCTCATCTCAATTTTCCTGCTTGCTGGTGGAATTTCCTTAATTTCCCAATTTTAGGGAATGTTTACACAGTCTTGGAGCTCGGGAGCTGCTCATGATCATCTCCACTTCCTTTTCCTGCCAAAAAAAGGATGAAGATCCATTCAATGTGGAAGAATTCTTTGGAAAAACATGGATTAAACTGTTTTTCCAGGGTCTGGAAGTTGTTGGAAGCTGATTCATAAAATGGGAATTTTTATTTTATTTTATTTTATTTTATTTTATTTTATTTTATTTTATTTTATTTTATTTTATTTTAATTCTATTCTATTTTATTCTATTTTAATTGAATTTATTTAAATTAATTTTAATTTATTTTAATTGTATTTTTTATTTTTATATATAAAATTTAATTTCATTCAATTTATTTTATTTTACTTTGTTTTGTTTTGCTTTTATTTTGTATTTTATTTCATTTTATTTATTTTAATTTTATTTCTTATTTTATTTATAAATTTTATTTAATTTTTTATTGTTTATTTTCTTTTTATTTAATATTATATTTTATATATTTATTTTATTACATTTATTTTTATTTTATTTTATTTATTTTTTATTTTATTTTTGTATATTATTATTTTATACATTTATTTTATTTTGTTTATTTTTATTTTATTTTATTTTTGAAATTCAATTTAATTTGGGGATTTTTTTTTTTACTTTATTTTATTTTATTTAATTTATTAAATTTTATTATTTTATTTTATTTTATTTCATTTTTATTTCATTTTTATTTTATTTTATTTTATTTTATTTTATTTTATTTTATCCACAGGACACACAGAATTTTTCCTCCGGAAAATTTCTACCATCCAAAGAAAAAGAAGGAAAAAAAAAAAACCCAAACCTTTTTCCATAATCCTTCTTAGTATCCATAGGTAGACGGGAATATTTCCCACAGGAACACCAGATGGAATTCCCGTAATCCATAATTCCTGCCTGGAATTCCTGAGGAAAGCAGGGAATCCATTATCCCTGCTTCCCATTGGATGAGGACGCCATTCCCACGGGATAAGAGAATCCCAAAGAATTCCAAAGATTTCAATAATTCCATCCCTTTGGAACCATCCTGGATTCTGCCCCAATCCAACTCATCCCAAAAAACCTCAAATATTTAATTCCTGGAAAAAAAACCCTCTCAGATCCGACCCCATCGAATCCCAAATTAAATCCATTGTTTTTCCATCCGGGAATTTCCCAGCTCCGACCGTCGGTGCTGTCGAATAAACAACGGAATTTTTTGGGAGAGCTTTTTTTGGGGAGTCCGAGGGAATTATCTAGCAGATCCTCTGGCATCCTCTGGGATGGATCATTCCAAGGGCTGGAAACGCAATTCCAAAGGGTTGGAAACACAATTCCAGAGCTCCTGGACTCAGCCCAGCCTTGATTTTTTTAGGATATTCCCAGTGGATTAATCCCTCTTTTCCTTTTTTTTTTTTTTTTACCTGTAAATGAATCCAAACTTAGCCTGGAATTTTTTGGGAGCCGGATCAACGATCCTTGTGGATCCATTCCGACCCAGGTTATTCCATGATCCCAAAAATTAATCCGGTTATGGAATTTGCGAATTCCAGGCTGATTTTCCACCCAAATCCTTCTCCATTTTTGGGATCAGAGCATCTTTTTCCCGGTTCATTGAAGAATAATTGGGATCAGATCCATCGGAGCGTCTCCATCAAAAATTCCAGCCCTTGGAACAAAGAAGGAATGTTGGGAAGGTGAAATAGATCCATAAAAAGATCCGGAGCAGGAAAGATAAGATGCTTGGAAATCCAAATTGGAATCCATTCCTTTCCCACCATTTTTATGGCTGAAGACTCGTTTTTAGGAATTCCAACCCAAAACATTCCTAAAAATTCTTGGAAAAATCACATTTCCTTCCCAGAGAAAATGCCGGCATTTTTCCTTCTGCTTTAATTCCCACTCAGAAGCTGGAAGTGAAAATTTGAAGCTTTGTGGGAAATGGAATTCCCAAAAAAATTCCGGTTGGGAATTAGGGAATATTCCTTGGGGTTAGCATGGAGTTGTCGGATTTCATTACGGAGGGAATATTTGGATTTGAGAACATTGGATTTGGAAAATCTCGGAAATTTGAATTTTAAAAGTTGGGAATGTTTTCCATCCAAATCCACCAGAAAACAAAATATTTAAGGAAATTCCTAAAAGTCAAAAAATTTCTATAAAAACTAAAAAAAAAAAAAAATAAAAAAATTGGGAATGAGCCCTTGGGGAATCCTAAAAATAAGGGAAAAGTTGGAATGGCAAATTCGAGGTGGGGAGAGGGGTTTGGATCATTTTTGTGCGGAATTCCGTGGAAATGGAGCCACATCCACAAAATATTGGGGATTCGTGGATGCGGCAGTTGCCAACGGAAAACCGGGAGAGCAACAATTCCTAAAATTCCAAAAAAAAAAACCTCGGGATCGTGGAGGAAATCCCTGTGGGTGGCACCATTTGACCAATCCTGGGATAATTCAAGGAAAAACCTTTCCCGCTCCACTCCACGTTGTGGTTGTTCCCAGAATTCTTCCCGGGAAACAAGTGGACGCTTGGAATGGATAAATCTCATCCATGGGATCTTCATTCTCTTTTTTCCTGGATTTTTTCCTGCTTGGAATTGCCGGGAAGCTGCAGCCACGTGCGGATATCGTCAGGGCTGCAAAGAGGGATTTTTGGGATGCTTTAAAGGATATTTATCCATGGATTCGGGGCCATTCCTCATTCCTGGGATATGGAAATCCAAAATCCAGAGCCTCCACCAGATCCGTCTTGGGATAAACTCATTCCAAGGAAAATTTATCCGACATCCCAAATACCGCAACAAATCCGTTTTCACCGGAAGCTCCGTGTCCCCAAGGACTTGAAGGGAAGCCACAATTCCCTCTCTGGTTTTTCCTAACATTTCCCTGGATTTGGGAAGAGAAATCTCTCCTCCTTCCCTGCAGTTCTTCCTCAGGGATGGATCCACAATGTCGGCACTTGGGAATGGGTTTGTATTTCCTTGGAACTCTGCCCAGAGCCACCACAAATCCTCCGGGATGGGGTTCAATCCATGTTCCTGCCAGCAAATCCTGGATTTTTTGGGAAGCAAATTTCTGCTACAGGAAAAATCTGGGAGCAACAGGAGGGAGAGGGACTGGAGAGGGAATTCTGTGATTTGCCATCTTATTTGGGGCCATCTTGGCTCACTCTTTTCCAGGTTTTTCCTGGATGTGGCTCCTCTCATCCATCCCTCCAGAGCTGGATTTCGATCTGTTCCCAAATCCCGCAGCTCCGGAGAAGCCACAATGCCAATCCCTGCCCATTTTCCATGGATAACGGAATCCCAAGGAGAAGATCTCACCAAAATGAAAGCTCTTCCCAGCCCATCAGGAGCACTGGGATGGTCAGGATTCCATTAAATGGGATTTTGTCTGGATTGATCATCCTAATTCCCAATTTATTTTTTTTTTAAGAGAACTGTTTTTCTTTCCCTACTGCCAAACTCACTGGAGGAAAATCAGGGAATCATGGAATGCTTGGAGAGGGAAAGGGACCTTAAATCCCATCCAGTTCCAACCCAGGGACAGCTCCCACCATCCCAGCTGGATCCAAGTCCATCCCAAACCTGGCCTTGGGCATTCCCAGGGATCCAGGGGCAGCCCCAGCAAATCTGGGAATTGCAGCCCAGGCAGGAATTCCTTGCCAAGATCCCAGCCCAATCTCCCCTTTCCCAGTGGAAGCCATTCCCTGGCTCCTGTCCCTGCAGCCCTTGGCCCCAGTCCCTCTCCAGCTCTCCTGGAGCCCCTGCAGGGACTCTCAGCATTCCCTGCATTTTGCCCTTCTCCAGGGGAACATTCCCAGCTCTCCCAGCCTGGCTCCAGAGCAGAGGGGCTCCCGAATCCAAGACTTTTTTGGGTTGGAAGTGACCTTCAATCCCATCCCATTCCCACCCCATCCATGTTCAGGGACACCTCCCACCATCCCAGGTGGCTCCGAGCCCCAGTGTCCAACCTGGCCTCAGACACTTCCAGGGATAAGGCAGAATTTGGGATCAGTGGGATGAAGAGCTGTCAATCAAAGCTGTCACCCGACTGGAGCCTCCAACCTTCTCCAGGCCCTGAACGTCTTCCTGACAGAGCAAAATTCCTGAATCCAGGAATCCTCCCGACCTTTAATCATCCGGCAGCAAACCAGGAAAGACGAGCGGCACCAGCAGAGCTTTCCCTGCTCGAGGGGCAAACCCCAAACCTATGGAAAACCGGGGATGAAATTCCCAACTTTTGCACCCGAAATTCCCTCTTTTTCCCGGGCAGGCAGCAATGAACATCACCTCCGATAAAATCCACGGATTTGCTCATGCTCCGAGCCCATTCCCTCTCCCTGCAGCCTTCCTGCGCTTTTGGCTGCCCCTGGAATTTGGCAGGAGCCACAGGCACACTCAGACACGGAATTGAGCCGTTCCCTGCACGGCCCCGGGATGACAGGAAAGTGCTTGTGGATTTATTGGATAATTAAGGAGCCGGGCACGTTGGGAAAGGAGCGGGGAGGTGGCGTCGGTGACTCAATGGGTGGCAGAATTCCATGTGCCGCTGGAATAACGAGAGGGAGAAACGGCGGAGACAGAAAAAGGCATTGTCCCAGCTCCAGAGGTTCCACACGGCACCCGGAGTTCTCCTTTGGGGCTTTTTTTTTTTCCAAGGAAAAGGTGTTAACCTGTTCCTGCACCTCTGTCCGGAACAGTTTCCTGCTGGGATAGAGGGGGTTTGGCCGCTTTTCCGTGTTTTTCGGAGCGTTGTTGTCCGTGCAGTTGTCCCGGAATGCGCCTGGTCTGAGCAATCCAGAGCAGATCAGAGCTCCAAGTCACAGAATTCTGGAGTGATTTGGGTTGGAAATCACCTTCCAGACTCTGCCATGGGCGGCGACAGCTCCCACCATCCCAGGTGGATCCAACCTGGCCTTGGGCATTCCCAGGGATCCAGGGATCAGCCCCAGCAAATCTGGGAATTGCAGCCCAGGCAGGAATTCCTTGCCAAGATCCCAGCCCAATCTCCCCTTTCCCACTGGAAGCCATTCCCTGGCTCCTGTCCCTGCAGCCCTTGGCCCCAGTCCCTCTCCAAGTCGAGGCATTTTCCAGTTTTCAGGAATTGTTGGTCTGCAATCAGAAACTGAACTTTTCCTCAGCTCACCTTTGGAATTTTGGGTTCCCAGCGGCAACTCCAGAGCTCCATCAGTGCCATAGACTCATCCCAAATCTGGTTCCTCAGCCAGGCTGCAGCTCTCCAAGGATTTCCAGAATCCCGGAATTCCTGTGATGTTCTGTGATGGATCGGAGAGAGGAAAGACACAGAGGAGACCCCAGAGCTGCTCCGGGATTCTGAAGCAGCTCTGGAGCCAGTCTGAGAGAGCTGGGAATGTTCCCCTGGAGAAGGGAGAAATGCAGGGAATGCTGAGAGTCCCTGCAGGGGCTCCAGGAGAGCTGGAGAGGGACTGGGGCCAAGGGCTGCAGGGACAGGAGCCAGGGAATGGCTTCCACTGGGAAAGGGGAGATTGGGCTGGGATCTTGGCAAGGAATTCCTGCCTGGGCTGCAATTCCCAGATTTCCCATGGCTGCCCGTGGATCCCTGGGAGCGCCCAAGGCCAGGTTGGACATTGGGCTTGGATCCACCTGGGATCATGGGAATTTGTCCCTGGATGGAACTGGATGATCTTGAAGGCCTCTTCCAACCCAACCCATTCCATGATTCCATGGATGCTGTTCCATGGACAATCCAACAGCCAGGATCATTTTTTTGCTCCCAGGACGGATCCTCTGCTCCTCCTCATCCTCCCCATGATCCTCACCAGGAACCAACCCCCACTTCTCACCAATCCTTTGGGAGACACAACACTCCCGGGAATGCTGGACAGACCCTCCATAGGAATTTTTTTTCAGAATAAAAGTTGGAAAAATTCCCACATTTTCCTGTAGAGCGAATCCCAAAGCAGAATTAACAATGCCAAACTCCAAAAAATTACAAATTTATTTCTCCGTGTCCTGGTTGGAGTCAAATTTCCCCAGGGGACACCTCCAGGACGATTAATCTCTGGATTTGTTGCAGGCCCCGGGAATCATGGAAAAGGTTCCATGGAGAGATTTATTTGGAGCAAATCCATTTCTTTCCCTGGATGCCAAATTTGCACCTTCCCTGGAGCTGCCACTGAAGTGGCTCCGATCCTTTTAACAGCCGGGAGCTGGGAGTGTTTGGAGAGTGAGAAACTGGGAATTCAGGCCCGGAATTGAGCTCCTGGCAGCCGAGGGATCACCGGGAAGCGCTGAACATTTCTAGGAAAAAAAAAAAAATCCATGGAGTTTTCAGCTCTGTTTTAGCTGAAGGGTTTTTGATCCAAACAGAGCCCGATCCCAAAGAAAATGGAATTTATGGATGTTCCCAGACAGAGGTGGCGCCTCTGGGTCCCCTAAGGGGCATCAGGAGGTTCATCCCTTTTTTCTCCTTGAGGGTGGGCATGGAATCATGGAATGGGATGGGTGGGGAGGGATTTAAATCCCATCCAGTTCCACCCAGGGACAGCTCCCACCATCCCAGGAGGATCCAAATCCCTCCCAATCCAGCCTTCGGCATTCCCAGGGATCCAGGGGCAGCTCCTGGAGCCCCTGCAGGGACTCTCAGCATTCCCTGCATTTCTCCCTTCTCCAGGGGAACATTCCCAGCTCTCCCAGAGCAGAGGGGCTCCAGAATCCCAGGCTGGTTTTGGTTTAGAAGGACCTTAAATCGAATCTCGATCCAACTCCAGGGACACCTTTGGATATTCCAGGTGGATCAAATCCCAATGTCCAGCCTGGCCTTTGGCACTGCCAGGGATCCAGGGGCAGCCAGAGAAAATCTGGGAATTCCAGCCCAGCCTCTCCCCACTTTCATAGGGAGAAATATCCCAGAATCCCAGAAAGTTTTCAATTAGAAAATCCCTCCAGGATGACCGAGTCCGAGCTGTGCCCGATTCCCACCTCAGCACTGAGAGCCACATCCCGGAATTCCTTGGACACCTCCAGGGATGAGGATTCCAAACCTCCCTGGGCAGCCCATTCCCCTATCCAATCGCCTTTTCCATGGAAAAATTCCCTCTGATTCCCAACATCCCCCAGCTGGATTTGAGTCTTCCTCAGCTCCACGTGAGATAAAAAACTTCCAAAGAATAATTCCAGCTCTTTCTCTTTCCGAGGATTCTTTCCTGCCTAATTCCCGAGCTTCATTTCTTCCCCGGCCACGGAGAAAACACAAAAACGAGGAAAAGGGAGAGGAAAAAAGTGGAGAGGAGAGGAAAAACGGATCTTCCAAGGGGCGGGAAGAAAAATGGGAGAGCTCCTCATGGATTTTTCCCGGGATTCCAAGTTCATGGAGAGGCCACTGGCGCTGACCCCAGGCTGCAGCTAATTCCAGCCAGGAATTCCCTGGAAACCTCCGCCAGCTCCGAAGGATCTCCGGGATAACTTGAAGCTCTCCCAGTGGATAATGGGAAAAATCTGTTCCGAATCCGATGCACCTGTGGGATTCCACAAAGGCATTCCCAAAAAAAAAAATTCCAAGGGTATGGAAATGCAGGGATGTCAGCTATCACGTGATCTAATCCATCCCAAAAAAAACTCTGTCCCTTGCATCCCCTGGTTTTTCAGGAATGAATTTTCCCGTTCCCATCCCGATTTTTCCCGCACCCGTGAGGAAAGAGATGCTTCCCTTTGGAATGTGGTGGGAATTGGGATGAGTTTTTGTGGGATTTTTATCTGGCCTCCAATGGGCGGTGATGGAATCCGAGTTTAATTTCCTGATTTCCCATAAACCGGAATGCTTCGTGTCCGAGTTATCCCCAATTTTTCCACCTGGAAAAGGGGGAAAAGGCAAAAAATATGAAGAATTCCCGGTGGTTTGGGAAACTTTGGGATAAAATTCCCACCCTGCAGTGATTTCCTGGTTTGGAAAATCAGTAAAATTAGGGATCGAACACATCCAAATTGGATCACCCCTTCCATCTCTCCATGGATTCCTGTCCCCCTGGAAACCATTCCCGAACCCATTTCCCTGGAAACCATTCCAAACCAAACGGATTTCATGGATGGCCTAAATTCACAATCATTCCAAACTCGCTATTCCATGCCTGGAATGATGTTCCACTCCACATTCCCGGTTTTTAAACCGTTTTCATCTCCAAGCTTTCCTGGGATCACCCATCCAACCAAAATCCCAGAAATCCAGGATCCGGCACACGATCCATGGAAATCTTTCTTCCCAAAGGAAGATCTTCCATTATCGTTTCTTTTCCCAACTCTGTCCAGTTTCTCCACGAATTGAGCGGGAATAAACCCGGGAAATCAAATTTCCCATGGAATTCCCACTGGAAGGTTCCCAACCTTTCCCAAAAGAGCCAAATCCTTCCCAAGGAGGCCAAGAACCCCAAGGAACCTCCTTTTTTTCCCAAAAAAAACCCTGGATTCCTTCAAGGAGTTTGGATGAGTGGAGGGAATGAGCTGAGTCGGGAATTCCGAGGTCATTCCAAGTGGCTGATGTGGGACAGCAAATCCAAAAAAGAAAGCAGGAATTCCCGTTGTTTCCTTGTGGAAGTTGCGGCTTCCATGGATTTGTGGGAAGATCCCACAAATGGAATCCTGGAATGAAGGGATTCACATGGGACAGACATTGGAGAGCAGGAAAGGGACTTTGGATGAGGCTCTGGAGCATCAGGAAAAGTGGGAATGGCTTCCAGATTTTTAAATCTTGGAATTCCCATGGGATTTCACTTTTGGATTTTCTTTCTCTGTCCTGTCTCTCTTCTCCGCCTGAAATAATCCCAAGGAATCCCAAACCAGGAATTCTTTTCCTGGATGGATTTAATTATCCCTGGAATTATTTCCCGGCTCTCTCCATCCAAACCTCTGCCTTTAGGAGTCCTCGGAAAAGGGGAAATATGGAATTCTTATAGTTTAGAATTCCCTCAACAACGCCCTGGGCAGCAATTCCCTAAAAAAAAAGGGGATTTTCCCTCTCTCCTGGTATTCCCTGGTTCCTCAGGAAGAACAGGAGGGAGCTGAGGATAAATCCCAATATTTAAAAGATTTTTGGATCACAAGCCATGGAAAACCTATGGGAATACATGGAAAACATGGGAATACATCCCATGAATTAGGAATGATCTCATTATCCGTTATTAGAGAGCAACATTTTTTATGGAATTCTTATGGACACCACATTTTTTATGGAATCACAGGGATGACGGGAAGCCGATTTTTCGGGAAGAGCTCCTTTCCCGGCACGGAATCTCATCCCCGTGGAAAACAGCTCCACCGATTCCGTGGGGTCTTCCCACCACGACACGGGACGGGAGGCAGCCCCCGGAGAAGGATTTGGGATGTTGGGGATGAGGCTGGAATGGCCCAGCTCCAGGCTGATCCCAAAGGAAAAGCGGGAATTCTGTCTCCCAAAATTCCCCCAGGCTCTTCCTGCTGTTTTTCCCGGGATGGATCAGGATAACAATGGGCACTTCCCACTTCCCTAAACCTTCCCAGAAACAGGGAAAAATTCCCAAAAAACCCCCAATATTTTCTGCATTGGCCTCTCGAAAGAGCCCGGATCACTTCCAAGGATTTTTATGGAAGTTTTCCTCCTCTTCCCGACTGTAAATCCCTGATGTTTTCCAGCTGTTTCCAGGGCTGGAAGGTGTTGGAGCAGGTGGCAGCCGCTGGAATGGGAAGAACTGGAAGCAATTCCCGGTCCTGACGGAGACAGTTCCTCATTAACCGAAATTCCGTGGGCTTGGAGCAGATTTGCTTCCAGAGGTAATTCCCAAGCAAATTCTTGGAAGCTTAAAGGGAGATGGGAAATTTTTTGGGAGTCAGGAAGGACCAGAGGTTTTGGGATGGATTTTGGACAAAAATCCATGGATGAGGAAACACTGGGAAGTCTTTTCCAGGCCGATGGAAGACGGGGAAGAGGTGAGCCAGGGATTGAGGGTGGGATTGGGAATGAGGAAGGGACAAGGCTGGAGCCACCTGGAATTTCAGGAATTGGAGGAGGAGGGGAAATGTTCCCTCGGGTTGGGAGAATCCAGGTGATAAATTCCCAAAATCCCAGTGCGGCATGGGATGATCCCAGCCCACGCCAACGGCTGATTCCACTTCTGCTGCCCTTCCTGATCTGAAGATTTAGGAGCCAACACAATCCTGGAATGCTTTGGAAGGGACCTTAAATCCCATCCAGTCCCATCCAGGGACAATTCCCACCATCCCATATGGATCCAACCCAGACTTGGGCATTCCCAGGGATCCAGGGGCAGCCCCAGCAAATCTGGGAATTGCAGCCCAGGCAGGAATTCCTTGCCAAGATCCCAGCCCAATCTCCCCTTTCCCACTGGAAGCCATTCCCTGGCTCCTGTCCCTGCAGCCCTTTCCCAAATTCCAGCTCTCCCAGAGCTCCATTAGATGCTGGAATGTTTTTATTCCCTTTGGCAGCCACACCTTCCTGTGGGAATGGGAACATCCCGGCTCTGCTCCCTCTGGAATCTGGAGACCAATCCCTGCCTCATCCCAAATTTCATGGGATGTGACCCCAATTCCCATTATCCCAAACCTCCCAGAGCAGCTTCCCACATTCCCTGGAGAATTCCCAGCCTGGGAGCTGAACCAGCAGGGAGCTGGGAATGATCCCAATCCAAGCACGGACTGATTCCCTACGGATTCCAGCACGCATCCCAGCCAATCCCATCCACAGGGGATTCTTTGGGATCTTCCCTTTGGAATGAGCCTGTGGAATCCAGGCTGCTTTTCCTGCTCCTCCAGGTCACTTGGCCAGCATTCCCAATTTCCAGGATGCTCCAGAACTGCTGGAATTCCCAAACTTGGAATTGTTCCAAACATTCCCTGCTAAGGAAGAGCAGATCCAGGGAGAGCAGCTGGATCTGAGGAGGGATCAAGCAGGTGAGGAATAAAATCTTGGAATTACTGAGGTGGGAAAAGGCCCAAATGAGATCCGTGGGTTGGGAAGAGGAAATGCGGGATACTCGGAATGGCTGGGAAAGGACTTTGGGACAGGGATTGGGAAAAGGACATGGAAAGGAGGAACTGGGGTTCTCGGGAATGCTGCTGGAACTCAGGACAATCCTGGGATGAAGGGAATTGGATAAATCCCTGGAAAAATATTCCTGGGATGGACCCACACTTGGATAAATGGGAGGGCTGGGAAATTTTTTCTAAGGAGCAGGGATTCCGGAGGGAACGGGAAATCCTTGGGGATCCCCCATCACCCCTTCCCAAGGAAATCCTTTGAAAAACAATCCATGGAATGGTCCCTGGGAAAACTGACCACATCCCATTTTTTTCAAATCCCAAAGGAAAAAAGGAATCTCCTCTCCTTTCTTTTTTTTTTTTTTAAATCCTTTTTCCTTTTAATTCCTTGGAAAGAGCGAAGTGGGAATTATGGGATGTGTCCACAACGGAAAGGGAATCCCTGGAAAAGCTCTGAGGGATCCGAGCACTCAGAATTCCATAGGGAGCTGTCCCCAGCTATTCCCTGATGTTAGATCCCACATCCCAAACCCAGCAGGGAATGGGAATTCCTCCTGGGAATCCTCTTGGATCCAGCTGTCCCACCCCATCGGGAGGAAATTTTTCAGGATTTTCCAGGATTTTTCTTTCCCATCAGCTTCGGAGCCTTTTTCCAACCCGGTAAAAAACCTGGGAATGTCCTTGGAGTGGGAATTTTAGAGGGAATACAGAGAGGGGATCCTTGAAGGGATGGAAGTAAAGGGATTTTCCAGGAATGTAAGGATAATGGTTTTTTGTGAGTCTCCAGTGGCAGGAACTGGGAAGGGGCTCCGGCTGTTCCAGGTGGGATCCGATCCTGGAAAAACTTGGAATGGGAGATAAAGGATTTGACCGATTCCAGCCTCATCTGCAATGGAAGAGCTCCCTCTGCTGCCACCAGGAATTCCCGGTTTTCCCAGTTTTTCCTTTTTTCCCTGACTCTTTCCCAGGAAAATCGTCTTTGTTGCTCCAGAGGGAAGGGCAAAGTTCATCCCGATTCTTTTCCAGAATCGGGAAAAATCCAATTCCTCATCGGAATATCCCAAACATCCATGGACACCCCAACAGAGGCTGAAATCCAGAATCCCAAAATCCCTGATCCTGAAATCTCAGGGAAATATTCCCTGGGAAAGCAGAGCAGTGATCCCCACCTTGGAGTGGGAATTGCAGGCTTGGGAATTTTATCCATGTCCAACAGGATGGGAGCCCCAAATGGGAAAGGTCACAGCACCAATCCCCGAATTCCGCATATTTTTTTTGTCATCCCAGTCCTTTTCCAATGGAGAACTGGAGTTTTTCCCTCTGGAAAAGGAGGGAAAGGCACTGGAGAGGAATTTTGGGATGGAGCAATCCCAGAGCTGCTTCCATGGCCACGGGATCATCTCCAAGGGCAGCCTGAGAACTGAGGAGATTCTTGCCCTCTGAATGAGGAGTGATCCAAGGTTTTTTTGGGATGCAGGGACAGGAAAAGCTTCCAGCAAAAGGTCATCAAATAAAAAAGTTCTTGAAAAATTCCAGGGAAAACTTGGAGACTTTTCCAGGGCCTGCAGGGGGCTCCGGGAGAGCTGGAGAGGGACTGGGGCCAAGGGCTGCAGGGACAGGAGCCAGGGAATGGCTTCCACTGGGAAAGGG
>NW_005087677.1:289266-316556 GCF_000331425.1 Pseudopodoces humilis | reverse complement strand
CCTGCAGGGGCTCCAGGAGAGCTGGAGAGGGACTGGGGCCAAGGGCTGCAGGGACAGGAGCCAGGGAATGGCTTCCACTGGGAAAGGGGAGATTGGGCTGGGATCTTGGCAAGGAATTCCTGCCTGGGCTGCAATTCCCAGATTTCCTCCGGCTGCCCCTGGATCCCTGGGAATGCCCAAGGTCGGGTTGGATCCACCTGGGATGGTGGGAGCTGTCCCTGGATGGGACTGGACGGGATTTGAGTTCCCACCCAAACCACTCCGGAATTCCAGGATTCCATGAAAGATTTTTCCCTCATGAAATTCCTGTGATCCCCCTCAAATTCATGGGAATTCTCCCATTCCCATCTCTTTAAATCCTGTTCCCATCCATAGCCAGAAACATGGAATTTGTTCTCCTCTGGGACATTTTTCCCTGCCCGGGTAAAACAGGAACCAGGATTTTTCCAAGACCTCTCCGAGCTCTCCGTTCCCTCGACCCATCCACAATTCCAGGGTATTTTTCCATTTCCTTTCGTAGTCAGGAGAAACGGAATTAAAAATAAACCAAAAGGATCTTTTATAAAAGCTGAAACAAACAAACAACAAAAATCCCGTGGGAATTCTCAAATCTTCCTTTGCCAGGTCAGTTTTGGGAGGGGAAAAAGGAATTTTCCCGGGATGGAGCCGTTCCCTTCCACATCTGGGATGCATCCATCCCAAACGTTGCTCCGTTGGAGCGCCGCTGATCCCTGGGCCTTCCCAGGCCCCTTTCCCGGATATTTTAGGAGGGAATGTTTTGCCTGGAACCCCCATGGAGCCCTTCTGGGAAAAGGAGGGAATAACCCCGGGGTTTGGATGGATGGAAAAGGGAAGGCAGAGCTCTGGATGCATGGAATCATGGAATGCTTTGGGTGGGAAGGGACCTTAAAGTCCTTCTGATTCCTATTGGATGGGCAGGGACAATTCCCATGATCCCAGCTGGATCCAACCTGGCCTTGGGCGCTCCCAGGGATCCAGGGGCAGCCCCAGCAAATCTGGGAATTGCAGCCCAGGCAGGAATTCCTTGCCAAGATCCCAGCCCAATCTCCCCTTTCCCAGTGGAAGCCATTCCCTGGCTCCTGTCCCTGCAGCCCTTGGCCCCAGTCCCTCTCCAGCTCTCCTGGAGCCCCTGCAGGGACTCTCAGCATTCCCTGCATTTCTCCCTTCTCCAGGGGAACATTCCCAGCTCTCCCAGAGCAGAGGGACTCCCGAATCCCAGACTTTTTTTGTTTGGAAGTGACCTTCAATCCCATCCCATTCCCACCCCATCCATGTTCAGGGACACCTCCCTCCATCCCAGCTCTATCCATCTGTGTGTGCTTGGTCCCACAATGGAAATCCAAGGAAAACATGGACACCACATTCCCATGGAAATTCCCACTCCGAGGTGGGTGTGAGGTCCCCAAAGTGCCGCATCTGCGCCTCACGGGGCCCATCCCTGATCCTGGCAGGGAAAATCCCTAATTCCCAACTCCCACACAAACCTGCTGCTGGCAAATCCCAGAGGAGCCGCTCCAGAGCCAGAGCCCAGGACAGCATTCCCGGGTCACTCCGAGATCAGCGGATTTGCTGGCTTAATCTTTGCTCCATCCCAGAAAAATTCCTGGAATTTGGAGGGAATTCTCCTCAGCTCTCCCTGAGGCCTGTTGGAAAACAACGATTCCAAGGTATCCTTAAAGCCACGGAGGAAATCCATGGAACAAAAGTGAGGAGTGAGCGCTTTATTCCCTGCTCCCAATCCCATTTCCCAGGGGAGGGAAAGGTTTCGCTTCCTCTTTGTGGCTAGAAAACCCCGGAGCGTTGTGGGAATTTGAGTTCCCTGTTCCCTCCCTTTGGAGCTGACTTTGAAACCGGGATGGGCCATTCCAAGGAGGAATTTGTCAGGAGTGAGGGAGCAGGTCATGGAATTTCCACGTTAGGCCTGGCTTTAGGCTGAGTTTAGATCCCACCCCATCCCGGCCAGAGAAGGTGGGAAAAACAGGAATAAAAAAAGGAACGATTTCCTCTCGGAATTCCAGGAGGGAATAAAGCTCCTTTCATTTTTCCAGAGGCAGGAACCATGAGGATGGGAGGATCCAAGAATTGGGATGAGATCCCGTGCGGGATCCAGCAACTGGAGAGGGACTGGAGGGACAGGAGCCAGGGAATGGCTTCCACTGGGAAAGGGGAGATTGGGCTGGGATCTTGGCAAGGAATTCCTGCCTGGGCTGCAATTCCCAGATTTCCCGTAGCTGCCCCTGGATCCCTGGGAATGCCCAAGGCTGGGTTGGACACTGGGATTGGATCCATTGGGATACTGGAAGTTGTCTCTGTCTGGAATTGGCTGAGCTTTAAATCCATCCCATCCCAAAGTTTCCTGGGATTTGGTGAAAACCGGGATCATTTTGCACCCCCCAGCTGCTCCCGCTGCCGCCTCGTGCAGCTGCTCCCACAGGACAGTTCCAGCTCCGTTTCATGCCGGAGGCACCAGAGAATCCACAATTCCCTCCTTCCCCCACCTCACCTGGCTGAGCCTCCCAAGGGCCTGGAGAGCCTCCCGGAAAAACCACTCGGGAATTAATTCCGTGCGCTAACGAGCCGACCTTTATTCCACAACAATTCCCGAGCTAATTGCGCTCGTTCCCTCTTCCCGAGGCATCGCAGAGCACGTCAAAGGAGCCGCTTTCCCTACGGATGGAGAGGGAAAACGGGAAGGAACCTCCCATCAAGGACTCTTTATCCGAGCTCGGGGCAGGATGTCGGCACTCCGTGGGTGTTTTTCAAGGGCTCTTCCATGCCTTGGATGGATTTTTAACCCATTTTCAAGGAAAAGAAGCAATTCCCGGAATATTTCAACAGCCTCCGAGCACCTGTGAGTCCCTGAGAGCTTTTTTGTGCTCCATGGATTTATTTCCAGCCAAAGGAATGAGGGCGGCTCATTGGAAACCGCTCCGAGCGTTTCTCACTCCAAAGTTTTCCCTTCCCGCTTCCCAGGGATGGATAGGGATTTTTTGGGATAGGATGATTCTGAGAATTCCCCATGGAGAGTTTTCCCCAGGATGGGATGGGATGGGATGGGATGGGATGGGATGGGATGGGATGGGATGGGATGGGATGGGGGACAGGGAATCACTGGGATTTGGGATGGGATGGGATGGGATGGACAGCTCCTGCTCCAGGGTGTGCACACAGCTCCGGCTCGGTGTGGGAATTCTGGGATTCCCTGGATGTGCTGCTTCCTTTTGGAAGTTCAGCTGCTGGGGGTGAATTTTCCATATCCCTCATGAAATCATGGAATGCTCTGGGTTGGGAAGGGGCTCCAAGTCCCATCCCATCCCAATCCATGGGCAGGAACAGTTCCCACTATCCCAGCTTGTTCCAAACCCCATCCAACCTGGCCTTGGATACTTCCAGGGATAAAACATCCTCAACTTTTCTGGGAATAATCAACCACAGATCCCCCAAAAAACATTTTATCCCCAAAAACCCCTTTTTTCCCCCCCTCCTCATTCCAAATCCAAACCTTATCCCAGAAGACGGCGATCCAAAATATTCCTCCTTCTCCATCCCTTCCACACAGCCACGGAATACAAGACAAACAGAAGCCAGACTGGGAATAACCAGGAAAACAAGGAGGGAATGCGGATTTTAGGGAAAACAAATGTTATTTGTTTACCTTCCCTGGGCAATAAAATTCCCGACATGGAAATAATGAAGGGGAGCCGGGAAATGAAAATCGCTCGGAATCGCCGAGCTCGTAAAAAATTATGAGCCCAGAAACAGAAGGATCGGAGGGAAAAACTCAAAAAAGCTGGAAAAACCAGAGGAATTTTTTTGTCTTCAGCCAGATTTTTATTTGGGAATTAATGGGGGTCGCGTCAGGGCATGGAAATCCCATAAAGCGGAGACGGGAAAATTCTTCCTGAGGAAGAATTGGAGCTGGATTGGGGGGAAAAAAAGCAGGGAAAAGTTGTTGGGAAAGCCGGGATTCTAGCAAAAAAAAAACCCCAACCTGGAATTCCAGAGAGGAGCAGGGATAGAAAGAGCTCCTGGAATTTTAAATCCCGAATCTGGGATCCGATAGATCCTGATCGTGGCTTTTTGTTCCACATGGATTTTGTCCCGCAGATTCCAAGTTTTCCTAAGTATTCCAAGACTTCTGGCTGTCCTTCCAAGTGATTTTGGGATGAAATCTCCATTTTCCAGTGGAATTCCCACACTTGGAAGTGCAGGAATGAGGATCAGGTGCTGTTGGGAATTCCCTTCCCAGGCCCCAAACTGGGATGGGGGTCCAGAACTCCTGGAGGAAAACCTGGAATGCTGGGAGAGCTGGAAAATCCTTTGATTTCCAGCATTTCCGTTTAATTTTTTCTTGGGATTTGGGATTTTTGGGAGTCCTAAAATGGGGTGTGGATCCCTAAATCCTGGAGGGAAAGCTGGAAAATCCTTTGATTTCCAGCATTTCCATTTCATTTTCTGTTGGGATTTGGGATTTTGGGAGGGGCTTTTTGGTTGGGATTTTTTCTTTAATGCGGGAATGTGAAGATCCCAAATCCATCCCAAGCTCCATCAGCGCTCCCAAAAAAAACCTTTTCCAGATCCCAGCTCATCTTAAGGCTCCTCAGGGATATTTTAGGAGCAAAGCTCAGGATTTCAAGTGGCTTCCCAGGGGCTGCTCCGGGCTTTTTTTAGGAGCGGGGATGATCAGCGGGATGGAGCAGCTCTGCTGGGAGAAAAGCTGGGAGAGCTGGGAATGTTCCCCTGGAAAAGGGATAAATCCATGGAATGCTGAGAGTCCCTGCAGGGGCTCCAGGAGAGCTGGAGAGGGACTGGGGCCAAGGGCTGCAGGGACAGGAGCCAGGGAATGGCTTCCACTGGGAAAGGGGAGATTGGGCTGGGATCTTGGCAAGGAATTCCTGCCTGGGCTGCAATTCCCAGATTTGCTGGGGCTGCCCCTGGATCCCTGGGAATGCCCAAGGCCAGGCTGGATCCAGCTGGGATGGTGGGATGGAACTGGATGAGCTTTTAAGTCCTTCCCATCCCAACCCATTCCCTGATCCCGTTTTTTTTTTTATCTCCTGGGATGATAGAACGTTTCCAGAGGTGCAAATCTCACCAGGAGCTGCTCCTGCTCCCAAAATCCGGGTGCTGATGAGCTCCAGGTGACTCTTCCCAACCCCATTGGGGTGAATCCCTCTCCAGGGGCTGAATTCCCCATGGAATGGATTCCCAGCAGGAATCTGACTTGTGGATATGGAAAATATGTGAATCCACCTGGGTTTTGGTGCTTTTTTGGGACAAACTTCCCAAAAACCCTTCCCAATATCCCATCTGCCACCCTTCCCACTTTTCCCTTCTGCCATTCCAAATTTTTCCATCCCTCACCGGTTACAATCCCACAAATCAGCTCTTTTCCCATAAATTCCACCAGAATTCCACACAGAGATCCTTTTCTGCCTCTGGATCCTACCCCGCCTTCCCAAAAACCTGCTTTTGGATGCCCCTTTCCCAGTTTTTATACCAATGGAGCCCCCTGAAATTCCAGGGGATTTCCATGGACAAATTTCTGATGTAGTTAAATAAATCCCATCCCAGATTTTTTCCCGGAGCACAAGGCTCCATCAGCAGGCCCTGCAATGCCATTTTTCCAAGGAAAAATCCTGGATTTCACCTCACTCCCAGAATTCAGCCTCACTTTAAGCAGCTTCCAGCTAAAACAGGGAACGGGAGAGGCGGATTTTCAATCCCTTCGGGAATCACCTGGCTCGGGGTTATCTCCTGCCGGAATTCCTGCCCTACCCTGCTCCAAGGAGCACAGAATTCCCTCCTTTCCCTCCCTCTGGAAAAGCGGCTCCCTCTCCTTTTCCACCACTCCTATTTTTCAGCCTCCCGAGTCCAAGGAATAAAATCCCGGAAAACCGGGAGAGAAGGAGCAGAGCAGACATTGGGCTCCGATTTAAGGAGGAAAAACCCCTTGGAAATTGATTCCAGACCCAGAGTGACCGGGATGAGGGAACAGCTGCCACCACCCCGGCTCCGAGTGCATCCAGATGTGCCACCACCCTCCCCCCCCTTCCCTCGCACTTCCCACCCTCCCTGTGTTCCCAGAGCCAGAAAAAAACTGGGAATAGCCGTGCTGACAAGATGGATGGCTGGCTGCTGCTTCCCAGCCTCCGGAGAAGGGATATTTTTGGGAGTCGGGAATGTCCTGATGGCTCAAGGTTGTGATGTCAGCGTCAGCTGATGGATCCAGGCTTCCAGGAGCTCAGGAGGCCGGGTTGGAAAAGGCTTGGAGCAATCTGGGATAATGGAAGGTGTTCCATGGAATAGGATGGGATTTAAGGTCCCTTCACACCCAAGGAAGTCTGGGATTTTGGGATTCTTAGATTTTCCCAAACTTCCCTGTGGATGGTGCTGAGTGATCCCTGGGAAACCACCTTGGATCGCATCCCGCTGTTCCCTCCTGGAGCCCCTTCCAGGGCTGGAATTCTGCACCTGGGAGAGCTCGGATTTGGAATTCTGGAATGGTTTTGATGGCAAGGAAACTTAAATCCCATAGATCCCATCCCATTCCACAGGCAGGGACAGCTCCCACCGTCCCAGGTGGATCCAATCCCAATGTCCAACCTGGCCTTGGGCATTCCCAGGGATCCAGGGGCAGCCCCAGCAAATCTGGGAATTGCAGCCCAGGCAGGAATTCCTTGCCAAGATCCCAGCCCAATCTCCCCTTTCCCAGTGGGAAGCCATTCCCTGAATTAGAAGGGGAGAGGAAAGTGCTCCAGGGGGGCCTGGATTTAACAAATTCCCGATGTCCAAGGCCCAGCAGTGGGAGAAAATTCCCTGGAGCAGGAGTGATAAAAGGTTACGAGCTCGGCCTTCCCACCTGGCCAGGAGAGATCCTTTGATGTTAATCCATGGATTTCCCATAAACCGTTATTGGAAAAGCGGACGCCGGCTTTTGCTCCGGTTCCATGGGGTGCGGAAAAGCGGAGCTGCCCCAATTCCCAGCACCTGGTGGGATCCTTGGAGCACAGAAATGTTGGATTTGGTCCATCGGGGAAGCACCTGATCCGAGGGATTGTTTGGGAATGGGTTGGGAGCTGCCTGGAGCCCATGAAGGAGGCGGCTCCAAATCCCGGTATCCAACCTGGCCTTGGGCATTCCCAGGGATCCAGGGGCAGCCCCAGCAAATCTGGGAATTGCAGCCCAGGCAGGAATTCCTTGCCAAGATCCCAGCCCAATCTCCCCTTTCCCACTGGAAGCCATTCCCTGGCTCCTGTCCCTGCAGCCCTTGGCCCCAGTCCCTCTCCAGCTCTCCTGGAGCCCCTGCAGGGACTCTCAGCATTCCCTGCATTTTGCCCTTCTCCAGGGGAACATTCCCAGAATTTCCAGAGCAGAGCTGCTCCAGAATCCTGGAATGGTTTCCCATCCCATTCCCCCCCCATCCATGCGCCCACTATCCCAGGATGCTCCATTCCCAATGTCCAACCTGGCCTCAGACGTTTTCAGGGATGAGACTTCCATGATTTCTCTGGGAATTCCCAGCCCCTCACTCACCTCCCAGCCAGGAATTCCTTCCTAAATCACGGATAGGAACCGGTTTTGCTCCTTCCATCCCATTTCTCCCAGTTTTGAGGTCTCTCTAGCCGAACCTTGGGAAGAAGGATCCCCATCCCTATTCCCAGGCAATTTGTTCCAGGGAAATTAAAACCCGCATTTCCCTGTACAAATCCTGGCTATTCCAATCCCGGAATTCTGGATTCTCCATCACCTCTGGAGATGCCGATATTTCTAAAAGGGTTTTTCCACGCTCCGGGGTGTCGGAGCAGGAAATCCACGTTTGATATTGCGATGTTTTTTTTTCCATCCCTCATCCCATCATCCAAATTTTTTATTCCTTTTTCCACATCCATTGCTCAGCTCCCTGGATATAAAAATAAACAGCTGGAATCCGAGCCCATTCCCAAAAAGTGGCATTTAATGGACTCCAGAGCTCCAGCTGTTCCCCGGCACTTTAATGGGAAGCAGAATTCTTGGAATTAGCCAGCCTGGAATGTCTCGTCCACCCACTGGCACACCAGGAGCGGAATTCCTGCTCCAGACCCTCTCCAGCCTCGGCTTCTCCTTGGACACGAACGTTTGGAATTTTTCCATGGAGCCCAGAAGTTTTCCAAGGGGAATTTTCCCGGTGGAGAGGAGAGGATGGAAAATTGTCCTCACCAGTGGAGCTCTGAACCGCGGGAATTTGGGAATTGGTGAAATTGTGGCTCCCCATCCCTGGAAGCGTCCGAGGCCAGGTTGGAATGGGCTTGGAGCATCCTGAAGCGATGGGAAATATCCTAACCCATGGAATGGGATGAGCTTTAAGGTCCCGTCCCTGAAGCATTCCATGATTCCATGATTCTGGGAGAGCTCGGGAAGATGGGGAATCCTGGAAAAACTCCAACCTCAAGGGAAGGTCAAGGCCCAAGCCAACCTCAGCTGCTGCTCCAGCTGGATAAAATCTGCGATGCATCCACAGCCTTTTCCGCTCTATCTTATCCCAGTTTTTCCTTTCGGTATTCCTGCTTCTCCGGGATTTATTCCTGGCTGTTTTCTGATTCTGGGTGGGTTAAATGAGCCTGGAAATTCCAATCTCATCCCACACGGAGCCTCCCTTCTCCCAGATATCCCAGATCTCTTCCCTGTCTTTTTTTCCAGCTTTTTTCCTTGTCCAATTCCCTCCCATTCCAGCGGAAATTTCCCAAAATTCAATACTGGGACAAATCCCTGTTTTGTGTTAATTCCTGACTGGGAGGGAGGTGGGAGAGGTGGGAAAGAGGGAATGATCCTCTCCAAGTTAATTTTTTAGGATCGAGGTGAGAATTTAAAAATCAATAACAAACTTCTTGATTGAAACTAATTAAATAATAAGAAATTAAATATCAATTAATCAATTTCTTCAACATCTCCCGGATTTCCAGAGCTGATGATCCCAAATATCTCTATGCCAGCCCAGAAAATTTGGGATTTCTGCTATTCCTTAAAAAACAGTGCTGGAATCAAAGGAAATTTCCATTAACCTGTGGGAATGTTTTCAGGGTTTTGCCCTTGCAAAGGAAATCATGGAATTCCCAATCCATAGTTTTTCAGACAGCTGGAAAATAGAAATAAAATCCATCCTGCCTTTCTGTTATTCCACTTGTTTTCCCTGGGATTGCGTAATTCCTAAAAAAAAAAAACAAACCCAGGAATGATTTGGAGGGACCCAACTCCGATTTTTCCCATTCCCTGGGGTGAAAAGAGGGATAAGCTCTTCCCAGAATTCCAGCACCTCCAAAGCTCTCTGGTGACCTCGCTGTCCCTCTTTGGAGTCGCTGGGAAGCTCCAAGGTCATTCCCACCCTTTGGAAGTGACTCATCCCGATTTTTCCCTGTTATCCATCGGGGGGGGGGGGGGGGGGGCAATGAATCCAAGCTTTGTTTTCCAGCCATGGATTTGCCGAGGGATGATTCTTCCCGCTGTTTTCATTGGCAAAGAGGAATTCGTAAATCTCTGGTTTATCCTGGGATTTCTTTTTCCCACTTCTCCGTCTCCGCCAAATCCTATTTTGTCTTTCTTTGGGATAGGAGCACAACCTTTGGAATCTGCTCCAAGAGGTGGGGAAAAAAACAGGGATAAAGAGGTTCCTCCCTCCTCCAGCAGCCCCGGGAATTCCATCCAGTTCAAGTGCCCTGGATCCATGAATTTCATAAACATGGGATTAGGCTGTTTCCTGGGAAAACCCCCAGGAGATCCCAACACTGCGGTGGGAGAATGGTTGGATTTCAATGGGGCTGTTGTGTCCGGATGGTCCCAAAGGCGTCGTCAAGGTTCAGAATTCCAGGCTGGAATTCCTGCCGGCAGCAGGCTGAGGAAATCCAGGATCGAGGAAGCGCTCGAGCAGCCGAACGTTTGGTGATTAACTTCCATGCATGGGCAGGGAATCCTGGAATCATGGAATGGTTTGGGATGGAAAGGATCTGAAGGATCATCCCATCCCACCCCATCCACGGGCAGGGACACTTCCCACCATCCCAGGTGGATCCAATCCCGATATCCAACCTGGCCTTGGGAATTCCCAGGGATCCAGGGGCAGCCCCAGCAAATCTGGGAATTGCAGCCCAGGCAGGAATTCCTTGCCAAGATCCCAGCCCAATCTCCCCTTTCCCAGTGGAAGCCATTCCCTGGCTCCTGTCCCTGCAGCCCTTGGCCCCAGTCCCTCTCCAGCTCTCCTGGAGCCCCTGCAGGGACTCTCAGCATTCCCTGCATTTTGCCCTTCTCCACGATCCTGATTTTCCCATTCCCACTCCTGAGAGGAGCCACAATTCCATCCCCACAATCAAAACACCGGGAACGGGAATGTTTCAGAGCATTTCTTTGGGAATCACAGTGCTTTGGGCATTATTGCAGATAAGGCGGGCACGGGTGATCCAGAACAAATTCCAGACAATTCCCTGGATAACCGGAAGCCACAGGGAATTCCCTCTCCAGCTCCCACCTGGATTTGGAGCGGACACACCCAGGCCTGGAGCTGGATGTGTCTGTTCAAGGATAAAAAAATGGGATGGAGCTGGTTTTTCCGGATGCTCCGTCCTGAATTTACTCACCGGAATTTCACGGGATCCTCTTGGCGTGAAAACTGGACTGGGAGCAGATTTCCAGATTTCCAGAAGGAAATCCCTGTCTTTATGGAATTGGATGCCCTGGATCCTTCTCTCCCATCCCTGCTCCGGGTTTGCCGGGAATAAAATAGGGTTTCCCACTGGAAGTGTCTCCGGAGCCAATCCCAAACTTTCAAGCCCATCCCATTCCAGGCATTCCACAATCCTGGGTGGCTCCAATCCTTATCCAAGCTGGCCTTGGCCATTCCAAAGGTAACCCATGGATGGATTTGGATTCCTTGTCTTTCTGGGATAGATGGTGGTGTTCCCAATGGGATGAGGGATGAGCATCCCATGTTTGTCATTCCGACATGGATCACTCATCCGTTCGGAGCTCCTGGCTCCAAGATTTTGGGATGGGATCACGGGGAATGACATCAGGATGCGAAATCCCAGAATCCCTGCAAATCCGGGGGATATTGGACCTGAATTCCCATTGTGGATTCCAGGAGAGCACTCAGGGAATTCCAGATTCCCTCTGGCCCAGCTGGATCCTGGTGGAAAAGCTGCCGGGACCAAAAATCCCCAAAATTCCCAATAAATCCCAAATTCCCAATCCCAGCAAGGGCTGAACAGAATCAACTTTTGTCCTTGGCTCCTCAGATCCTTCGGGATAATAAAACCCCTGGAAAATTGGAGCGGATCCTGGTGGTCGGCTACAAACAGGGATGGGGGTGGGAACGGGCTTGGGAGGTTTTTAGGGAAAAGCTGAAGGAAAACGAAGTGTTTAATGACGGAAAACGAAACCTCCGCCCTGGGACGTGCAAATCCGGAGCCGATTCCTCTGCTCCAGCTTTTGGGAAAGGGCCATGGATCAGCCAGAGCTCAGCAGCAGGGATGGGTTAGAAATCCCTAGAAATCCCAAAGTTGTGAGTTTTCCGTGTGGAAAACACGGAGAAGGAGCTGCCCTGTGCGATCCAGGAGCTGTCCCAATGAGAATCCCGGGATTTCATCCCCCATGGATTGCATCCCAATCCGACAAAGCATTTCAAACGGTTTTTTCCCTGTTTTTTTAAGCACGGGATAAAATCCCGGCCGGAACGGGGCAGGAGCTGCCGTCAGAGGTTTTTCCCAGGAAATTGATCCCTCGGGATCACTTTTCCCAGCTCCTCGCTCGTTCGGAGCAGCCACAGCTCCAAGGAAAATGTGGAATCAAGGAAAAGTCTCATCCAACTGAAGGGAGGATGGGAAGATCCCGAATCAGCTGGATATTAACGGGATTTTCCTGGTGGAAAAATGGGAGATGATTCCTTGTGGGATGAGAATTTGAGGAATAACATCCTCCCAGCACTGGGAAACTCCATGGAATAATGGTTCCATGGAACAAAAATTCCATGGAATTATGGAACCATCCAGGGTGGGAAAGACCTCTGAGCTCGAATCCAACCTTGCCAAGGTCACGAATTCCCAAATGCCAAATCCCACGGGATCATCCTGCTCCAGGGATGGGAGGAGGGAATAAAGCGGGAACGTCCCAGCATTCCCATCGGATCCGTGGAAGGCTGAGAAGGTCGTGGATCACGGATTTGTTTTCCAAACAAATCCCATCCCGGGACAGGTTTTGCACTCCATTAATGCCTGACGGCGACGAGCGTGGGTTGGGATGTTTTCCATAAAAATCTTTGGGAATATAAGGGAAAATGAGGGATTTTAAAGGAATATCAGTGAGGCTCAGCCTGGGGAAAAGGAGGATCCAGAGGGAGCTTCCAGCTCTCCATAAAACTCCCTGAAAGTTTGGAGCCAGGTGGGAGTTGGGATCTCATCCAAGGAATAACAGGAAAAGAGGGAACAGCCTCAGGTTCTCTGGGGAGAAGCTCAGGATGGACATCAGCAGGAATTTCCTCATGGAAAAGACGCTCAGGGATTGGAAGTTCCCAGGGAGGTTTGGAATCCTCATCCTTGGAGGTTTCCAAGGAATTCCTGGATGTGGCTCTCAGTGGGGATCAGGCACGGCTCAGACTCGGTAATCCCAAAAGGTTTTTCCGACCTCAGGAATTCTGGGATTCTGGAAATTCTGACACCAAAAAGACCAAGAATTCCCAAAAAAGTGGCTGGGAGGCAGCGGGAAAGGAGGAAATCAAAGCCCAGCTGCTCCTGGGATTCCTCTCCCAGTTGGAACGGGAGACCTGTGGGATCGTGGAGCAGCTCCAAGGGAAAACCAGCCCCAGAATTCCATGGTGGAATGCAAAGGCTTCAAAATCCAAGAAAATCCGGGATTTTGTGGAGCACCAACTCCAAATCCCAGGTTTTCCACCGCAGCCTTTCCCATTCCCGTGATTTCAGCTTTGGGAATGCAAAGTGTCATCCCAGAGATTCCGGTTTTCCAACACATATTCCATAGGTTTACAATATATAAACGGGATAATACAAGGAAAAGGGAAACTGAGGCTGAATCAGAGAGGAAAAAGTGCTCGGAATCCATGGGATTTGCTCAGGCCGGCAAATCCCAAATCCTACCCTGAGGATCCTCCCCACATTCCCACGTCACGGATGGGAAGATCCTTTCCCCACTCCCTCCTCGGATTTTCACTGGAATTTGGGATTTACCAACCAGAGCAGCGGGAAAGCTCAAACAAAACACAGGAGGCTGGAAAATCGGGAATATTTTGGTGGAGCCTTTGGTTAGGTTGTCGCTTCCCAGGTGGAATTCCAGAGGGAAGCGGAGTCTTTGGCAGCAGCTGGAGGCCTGGATGCGGTCGTTCCTTCTCCACTTCCAGAGGGAAAATTCCTTCCCCAAATTCCCAGGCAGGTACGGACGGGAGCAGCTTCAGTTGAAAGGTTTCACCAGTTTCATGGCAGCGTAGTTCTGGGAGGGTGGGAAAACATGGGAATCGTTGGGAAAATGAGGAAATCGTTGGGAAAATGAGGAAATCGTTGGGAAAACAAGGAAATCATTGGGAGAATGAGGGAATTGTTGGAAGAATGAGAGAATAATTGGAAAAACTAGGGAATTATTGGAGGAATGAGGGGATGATTGGAAGAATAAGGGGATGGTTGGAAAAACATGGGAATGATTGGAAAAAATGAGGGAATTGCTGGAAAAATGAGGGAATCATTGGAAAAAATTAGGGAATCACTGGAAGATTAACTGAATGATTGGTAAATAAGGGAATCATTAGAAAAACATGGGAATCATTGGGAAAATGAGGGAATCACTGGAAGAATGAGGGAATAATTGGAAAAACTAGGGAATTATTGGAGGAATGAGGGAATGATTGAAAGAATAAGGGAATGATTGGAAAATGAGGGAATCATTGGAAAAATAAGGGAATCATTGGAAAAAATGAGGGAATCACTGGCAAATTAACTGAAGGATGAAAAAATTAGGGAATGATTGATAAAATGAGGGAATGATTGGAAAAATGAAGGGAATCATTGGAAAAATGAGGGAATAATTGGAAAAAACTAGGGAATCATTGGAAAAATGAGGGAATCACTGGGAGAATGACGGAATCACTGGAAGAATGACGGAATCATTGGAAAAAGAAGGGAATGACTGGAAGAATTTAACAAGCACCAGGAGTCATTCCTGGATTTTGGCTGCTCTTCCCAAAACTTTTGAAGAGAAATTCCCACCTCTTCAAAGCCTTGGAATAAATTCGGCCCCTCCCTCCATCACCATCCCAGTATCCCACTGGTGGGAAGCATTCCCAGTTTTCCCTGATTTGCTGGAACCTCTTCCTCCCCTCTGGATCCCGTTGCTCATTCCCATCCTCTGGGATTCCCACAGATCTCATGGATTCACTGCCCAACCCCTGGCTCTGTATCCCTAGAGCTCCTTTTTCCGTGATCCCACAGAATCTGCGATATCACCTGCTCTGCCCCTTTGGAAAGGGCTCCTGGAACATTCCCGAAAGCTGTGCCAGGATTTTTCTGGAATGCAGAGCTTTCCAGCAGGAGGAGGTTTCTCCAGCCCCGCCCCATCCTCGTTTATTCCAAGGACAAATCCAGCTGGCAGCTCCATGGAATTTTGCCAAAGGCCATCAAGGCAGGCACAGCTATCCCAGATTTTTCCCTTCCATATCCCAGAAAACCTCGGGATCTGTCCCAGTTGCAGGATTTTGTGTTGCTGAGGACACCCCAGGAATGACCTTCCCATGATTTTTTGGGATCTCTGCCATTCCTGATTATCATGGAATTTCTGAGGTTGGAAAAGTGCCCCAACCCTTGCTCATCATTATCCACATCCTCAAATGCCACAAATGCCTCAAATCCAGATGTTTTTGGAATAATTCCATGGATGGGGATTCAACCACTGCTCCAGGGCTGGACACCCCTTTCCATGAGGGATTTTCCTTAATATGCAACCTAAAATTCCCTTGGAACAACTTGAGGCTGTTCCCTCTCGTCCTGTTTTTCCCTGGGAGCAGATCCCAAATCCCACCTGGCTGCAGACTTCCAGGGAATTGTGGAGAGCCAGAAGATCCCCTCTGATCCCACTTTTTTCCAGGATGAGCCCCTTCCCCACCTCCCTCAGCTTCTCCAGCCCCTTCCCAACTCCATTCCCATCCCCGGACACTCTCCAACCCCCTCCAGATTTTTCCCACGAGGATCCCAAACCCAAAGAAGTCCCTTTTTAACCCACTGTGCTCCTCAGCACGGAATTTTCCATCTCCCCGCAAACCTCGACCAATTCCCATCCTCTCCCGGCCGCTCCGTACCGGGAAGGCGTAGACGAAGATTCCCAGGAAAAGCAGCAGGATGAAGAGGAGGACGGCCAGGAGCAGCAGCCACTTGTAGCGGCGCCACAGGATGAACTTCAGCGTCTTGTACGGGGACGTGAACCACAGGAAGGAGGTCTCGGGACGCCTGGAGCCAAGGGAAGGGGAGGTCACCTGGGAATTACGTCCTCCTGGATCCCCAGTCCCACCTGCCTTGGTGGTCCGGAGCAGAATACCAATCCCAGTGGATTCATGTTCCAGAATAATCTCCCAGTCCCACTGCTCTCCCATATTTCTGGATACATCCCACCAATGTCAAACTTGATGGTACAGAACTGTCTCCCAAATCCCGGTGGATTCATGGTCCAGAATAATCACCCAATCCCAGTGGATTCATGGTCCCCACCAATTTCCCAATCCCAGTGGATTCATTGTCCCCACCAATTTCCCAATCCCATTGCTTTCAGCTCTTCCACCTTTCGGATACATCCCATTAATGTCCTCGTGGTGCTCCAGACCAACCTCCTAAATTTCATTGGATTCATGGTCCAGACCAACCTCCCAATCCCAGTGGATTCATGGTCCAGACCAATCTCCCAGTCCCAGTGGCCGAGACCAGCTTCTAAATCCCACTGGATTTATGATCCACGCCAACCTCCCAATCCCACTGGACTGGGGGTCCAGGCCAGTTACCCAATCCCACTGGAATGTGTCAGTTCCTTCATCCCTCTGGGTATGTCCCACCAATGTCCACCTTGGTGCTCCAGACCTGTCGCCCGAATCCCATTGGATTCATGGTCCAGACCAACCTCCCAGTCCCAATGAATTCATGGTCCAGAATAATTTCCCAATCCCACTGCTCTCAGATCTTCCATATTTCTGGAAACATCCCACCAATGTCCACCTTGGTGATCCAGACCTGTCACCCAAATCCCACTGGATTCATGGTCCAGACCTGTCACCCAAATCCTGGTGGATTCATGGTCCCCACCAGCTTCTCAATCCCCCCACTTTCAGCTCTTCCATCTTTTTAGATATATCCAACCAATGTCCAGACCAATCTCCCAATCCCAACGGATTCATGGTCCAGACCAACCTCCCAATCCCACTGTTTTCAGCTCTTCCATATTTCTGGATACATCCCAACAATGTCCACCTTGGTGGTCCAGACCAATCTCCCAATCCCATTGGATTTGTGGTCCAGACCAATCTCCCAATCCCAATGGATGGGGTCGGACCAGATTCCAAATCCCAATGGATTCAGGGTTCAGACCAGCCTCCCAATCCCGCAGGACTGGTGATCCAGACCAATCTCCCAATCCCAATGGATGCGTGGTCCAGACCACAATCCCAATTTCCCTGGACTGTCTCCCCTCCTCCACCAGCTCCGAGTGGATCCTACCCGGGTTCAAACCCAGTTCAGCCTAATTCCCTCTGGCTGGAAACTCAGAATTCCCATCTGGACCTCAAGAATTCCATGCCCTGGTTGTTGCTTTTCCCTTCGGGATGTTCTTACTTGGGATCCTCCAGCCTGGGGTTCATGTTTGGCTCATCCCGTCCCATCCCGGCCGGACGCTCCTCGTGCTCCTGTTCCGCCACGATTTCCAAAGTCATCTCCAGTTTGCCCTGGATGGGATAAACAAAACCAGATTTATTATCCCAAAAAACAGGGGGGCAAAGTGAGGAATGAACATGGGATGGAAAATTTGGATTAGAGGAAGAAAATATCCTTTGAGCACAAACCATTCCCAGCAATGACCACAAGGATCCCAGGATTCCAGAGATCCCTCACCTGTCACTGGAGATATTCCAAGAAATTCCTGATGCCCAAATTTGGGCAATCCCAGGATCACTGAGACTGGGAAAACCTCTGGGATAAATTCCAAGCTGTGACTGATCATCACTGAGGGCCACATCCAGTCTTTCCCAATTCCCTGATTCCTGATTTCCCTGGAAGCACCTCAGGTTTCCAATTTCCTGCCTGGATTCCCTCACTGAAACCTGGAAGAGGAGCCCATCCACCTTTAAATCTATCTCTGGGACAGCGGGAATTTTTTTCCCAGTGTTTAGGACACAAGATCGTTGGGAATAGCCGTGATACGGAGCCAAACTTGGTGGCACATTCCAAAAACCACGGTGAAAATCCCACAAATCCCGATCGTTCCTCTGCATGGAAAACTTCCAGCCACGTGCGGGCTGGATCCACAAAATCTCCAGCTGGAAATGGAAATTCCTTGCCTTGGATTGCATGAAGCTTTCAGGGAATTCTGGAATGCTTTGGATTAGGAAGGAATTTGAAGCCTAGCCATTCCCACCTCATGGGCAGGGAAATTATCCCAGGGTGCTCCAATCCTCATCCAACCATGCCTTGGACATTTCCAGGGATGGGAATTGGAGTGAATCCAAGGGAAAACATGGAGAGGCCACGTTACCGCCAGGATCTTCTGCTGCTCCTGCTCGGCCACACAGGGCCACCAGCCCTTGACGGTTTTCTGCTCGAAGAGGGACACGGAGCGCCCGGAGGACAGGGAATCATCCACGAGATCCAAGGAACATTTTTCTGCCGTCTTGGCAGGCTTGGGCATCCTGTTGAGATCCATCTGGATGGATCCTGCAAGGAACAACATTCCAAGTGAGACATCTCAGTGGGATAATCCTTGAAACATGGAATGTTCCCTGATCCCGTGGAGTTTGGGCCATCCCAAATCATCCCAATCCAAACTTCCAACTTCCGCTATCCCAGGTGGCTCCAACTCCCATCCAAACTGGCCTTGGACACCTCCAGGGATTCGGCATCCCCGGACAACCTGATGTTTCCCCTTTTTTGGGATGGATCCCAAAATTCCCAACTCACCCAAATAGTCATCGAAGGAGAACTTGTCGTTGTCCCAGATCTGGAGGATCAGCTGCGGTGGGATCTTGTTTTCCGTCTTGTCCAAGCTCCAGAAGTGTTCCTAAAATCCCACCGGGAAAAAAAACACGGAAAAATGAAAGATTCACCAGGAGAACTGAGCAGGCTCTGGGAATCCTGGAATGCCTGGGGTGTCCTGCAGGAGCACAGGCTCTGGAAAACTCTTGGAGAAGAATAATCAGTGAAAAAGCCAAGATGTTTCTGGAAGGTGTTGGCAAAAATTTATACCTCAAATTAATGATTTAAATTATTGTAATTTACTTCATTTAAATAATTTGATTAAATTTAGGAAAAGGCTCCGTGGGATCCCAAACGGGATCTTTAGGATCGATAGAAATTCCCACAATTCCAATGAGGAAAACCCCAAGGTGAAGAGAGCAATGAGAGTTGAGTGGCCAAACTTCACCTTCCCCTAAATTCATGGAAAAATATGGGATTCCCACCTAAATCAGAACTTCTGAATTCCCAAGGATCCCTTCCCTTCCAGATCCACCAAGGATCCGATCCCAGCTCCGTCACGGGCAGAGACAACCAGAGACCACCAAATTCAGGTCACCCATGGCTCCTGAATTTATCCTTGGAATACGGATATGGAAAGGAGGATTCTGTGGTATCCCAGGAATCTGCTGATATCACAAACGCTGCTCCCAGCCCCTGTGTCCAACCTGGCCTTGGGGATCCAGGGATCAGCCCCAGCAAATCTGGGAATTGCAGCCCAGGCAGGAATTCCTTGCCAAGATCCCAGCCCAATCTCCCCTTTCCCACTGGAAGCCATTCCCTGGCTCCTGTCCCTGCAGCCCTTGGCCCCAGTCCCTCTCCAGCTCTCCTGGAGCCCCTGCAGGGACTCTCAGCATTCCCTGCGTTTTGCCCTTCTCCAGGGGAACATTCCCAGCTCTCCCAGCTTTTCTCCCAGCAGAGCTGCTCCATCCCACTGATCATCCCTGCTCCTAAAAAAAGCCCGGAGCAGCCCCTGGGAAGCCACTTGAAATCCTGAGCTTTGCTCCTAAAATATCCCTGAGGAGCCTTAAGATGAGCTGGGATCTGGAAAAGGTTTTTTTTTGGGAGCGCTGATGGAGCTTGGGATGGATTTGGGATCTTCACATTCCCGCATTAAAGAAAAAATCCCAACCAAAAAGCCCCTCCCAAAATCCCAAATCCCAACAGAAAATGAAACAGAAATGCTGGAAATCAAAGGATTTTCCACCTTTTCCAGCTTTCCCTCCAGGATTTAGGGATCCACATCCCATTTTAGGACTCCCAAAAATCCCAAATCCCAAGAAAAAATTAAACAGAAATGGTGGAAATCAAAGGATTTTCCACCTCCTCCAGCATTCCAGGTTTTCCTCCAGGAGTTCTGGACCCCCATCCCAGTTTGGGGCCTGGGAAGGGAATTCCCAACAGCACCTGATCCTCATTCCTGCACTTCCAAGTGTGGGAATTCCATTCGAAAATGGAGATTTCACCCATCAGTTCTGCACCCCAGAGTAAGGAATATCCAGTGCCTGGGAAGTGGCATCCGCTTCCCTATTTCCGTGTGTGAAACCAGGAATTTTTTCCAACAGGGATCCAAACACCACTGTCAGGATGCCTGGTAGTTAGGACTGAGAATTCCAGAATCCCAGAGGTTGGAAAAGTCCTCCAGGATCAGCGAATCCAAGCTGTGCCCAATCCCCACCTCAGCATCCGAGAATTTCTTGGACACCTTCAGGGATGGGGATTCCAAATCTCCCTGGAGGCTTCCAATCCCTGACCACCCTTTCCATGAGGAAATTCCTGCTGATGTCCAAAAAGAAATGTTGGGATAAAGGAGAAAGACAAAATCTCTCCCGAAGCCCAGGGATAATTGGGATTGTTATTCCTGGCTCCAGCAAAGAGCAGGAAAATCCCAACGGGATTCCTGATGCCCCTCCGAGGTTGTCCTGGTGGCAATTCCTCCTGGAAGTGTCAGAAATCCCAGGATTTAATTAAAACCAGGAAACTCCAGCATTATTCATCCCTCGCTCCATAAATTCACCCCAAGATTCGGATTAGTTATTTCATCCGATATTAAATTATTAAAAAAAAAAAAAAGGAGGAAAAAGGTGTCACATTCCATCGGAACATAAATATTCCAGCTGGGAGTCCACGGGCACGCTGATCCCATTGGATTAATTTTTAAGAGATCCCCCTGGATGGTTCCGTTTCAATTTCACTCCGTTCCCTGCCTGGTTTTGAGAAAACGTGCCAGGAATTTTGCACTGGAGCATTTTACGGATGCATTTGAGATATTGGATAATCCAGAAATCCCAAGTGAACTCCATGGAAAATTCCCTCTCTCCCCTCTGCAGTGGGTTGGGATGGATGTTTATCCAGGGGGATTTTTTTTCCCAGCTCTTCCAGCTGTTTTGAATTAAAACTGCTAAAAAAGGGGGAAGAGTTGATGGTGATTCTTCCCTTTCCCAGAAAGTGGGAAAAGAAGGGATCCACAGGGACACGGGAGCCATGGATCCATGGATAAGAAAGCTGTGATGACCTCAGGAGGGGCTGGAAAATTCCCAGGTGCTGGAAGATCCAAGGTGACCACCTCCTTTGGATTGTCCCTTCCTGGAGAAATCCAGGTGCCCTTCTAAGCTTGGAAAAGGGGGAATTACATGGAATTCCGGGCTGGTTTGGGCTGGAAGGGACCTTCAAGAGTATCTCGTTTCCAGGCTGGAATATTCTCTGGAAAGGAAACTTCCATGAGCTCCATGTCCTCTTCTTCCCAGTGAATCCCTGCCTCAGAGGTCCATGCCATCACTCCCACATTCCAGGGATTTGTCCACGCTCCAGGCACATCCCATGCTCCCTTCCAGGTTGATGCAGCTTCCCAAGGGTTCGTTGGAATTTCTCCTTGCTCCATCCCATCCATGTGGAGCTGAACTTGAAGAAAACCTCACACCTGGGATCATCTCCCGCCTTTCCCAAACAGATCCGTGTCCCTCGGGATAACGAAGCTGAAGGATGGGATATTGGGAAGGAATTCCAGGCTGGGGAGGAGATGGGATGGAGTTCCCTGAGAAGCCGTGGTTGTCCCATCCCTGGAAGTGTCCAAGGCCAGGCTGGATGGGGCTTGGATCCACCTGGGGTCATGGAACTACTGGCAAACCCAGCAGACTTTGGGATTCCACCTTCCCTCCTTCCCACTGCAACATCCAAGGAAAAAGGGAACAAAACCTTGGCTCTGCATCCTCTGTATCCCAATCCCAACATCCCGGCATTCCAGGGATAGCTCGACCCTTTCCAGGTGGGAATTCAATCCTCCATCTCTCCAAATTCCCTCTTTTTTTCATGGAAAAACACCATAAAACATCATTTGGCCGGAGACAAAACCTCCCTGCTCCGAGCCCTGTCCAGCTGGGAACACCCAGAACTCCGCCGGAAAAGGAACAGGGAACTGGGAAGAGGGAATTCGATGCCAAGCAAAGTTTATGGGTCCCTTCCAAGGCGGCGGGAAATTCTCTTCCGTGATTAAATCAAGCTCCGAGCATTCCCTATAAAAACAACCCGGAGCGTGAAATTTATATCCCGGCCTCGGCCAAGCCGTGGGGAAAAAAGGATGGAATTATTGTTTGGTGGGTTTGTTTTCCAAGCAAGGGGAGGCTCCGGGATATTTTATGGATTTTTGTGGATAAAGCAGCAGGGAAGGCAGGAAAAAAACGGGCTTCGATTCCCAGGAAAGCGTTGACAGGGCTGCATTTCTCCTGGATTCTGAATGTGCTCCAGAATACAGTGGAGGAAATCTGATTTTTGGGAAGGAGAAGAAATCTGCTTCCAGAAATTCCCATTTCAGCCTCGTCCTGCAGGAATTTGGGAGTTCTGGACGTGCAGGAGATTCCCCTTGGATGTCACGGAATCCCCGAGGTTGGAAAATACTCCAGGATCATCGAGTCCGAGCTGTGCCCGATTCCCACCTTGGCACTGAGAGCCACATCCAGGAATTCCTTGGACATCTCCAGGGATGAGGATTCCCAACCTCCCTGGGCGCTTCCAATCCCTGACCGCCTTTTCCATGAGGAAATTCCTGCTGCTGTCCAGCCTGAGCTGATCCTGGCACAGCCTGAGGCCGTTCCCTCTTTTCCTGTTATTCCCTGGGATCAGATCCCAACTCCCACCTGGTTCCAACATTCCAGGAAGTTGTGCAGAGCCAGAAGGATCCTCCCTGGATCCTCCTTTTCTCCCTTTCCCAGCTCTCTCAGCTTTTCCTGGTGCTCCAGCCCATTCCCAGCTCCGTTCCCTTCCCTGGACACACTCCAGCCCCTCCATGTCCATAAAAATCCCAGAACTGGCCACGGCACAACCATGGAGACGCCGTTTGCTCTGACATTCCATGAAAACCCTTTCTCACCCTAAAGAACTTCCCAGATCCAGAACTGGCACAGGAAGCTGAACATTTCAAAACCAATTCCATGCATTTTCCACCCCACGGCACCTGCGGGATGCAGGAGCCGAGCTCTTCCCTGAGTGGATGCCTGGGAAAACGGGATCCACATCCAGGTGACCTTGGATTGTCCGGTTGTTCCACGACCTATCCGGTAACAGGCTTAGACCAGGAATCCAAACTTTAAACTTCCAGTTTCTATTGGAATTTTAGGAAAATTCCTTCATGGAAAAGGTTTTCCAGCCAGGCAGAGACTGCCCAGGGAAACGATGGAATGTCCATCCCTGGAATGATTTAAAACCCCTCGGGATGTGGCACTTGGGGACAGTGGTGGCCTTGGCAGAGCTGGTGATCTTCGAGGGCTTTTCCATCCTAAATCATTCCATGATTTTCTTGTTTTCCATCCCAGAAACTGTTTTCCTACAGAACTCCAAAACACGGGAATGTGCTCCTCCCGTGCGGCAAACATGGATTGACTTTTCCAGGGGGAAAAAATTTGGAATATATCTTCTCTTTCCAGGGCTGGAAGAGAAAGATGGCACCAAAAAAAAAAGCAGGAAAAAGGATGGAAATTCCAAAGGAATGCTGAGAAAAGCTTGAAAAAGGCATTTCCATGTTTTCAGAACAGCTGTCCTAAAGATGGGAATATTTCTTTTCCATGGAAATATTTTAGAAATTCGGATTTGGGGGAATTCTCAGACTGAGAAGAAAAATCTTTATAACGTTAATCCAACCAGGAAAGTTATGGAAAACCATCTGGAAGTGGTTGGAAGGTTCAGGAAAGGAGGAATAAGAGTGGCACCTGGGTTTTCCCTGGATTTTCCAGGCTCCCAACCATTCCCATCAGAATAAAATAACATGGACACCCTCTTATCCAGGGGTTATCCAGCCTGGGTTGGGATGAGTCACGGAGTCATCACCTACAGGAATTCCAGTTCTGGAATTCCCATCAGGGGAAGGACCTGGAGCTCTTGGAGCGATCCAGAAGAGGCACCAGGATGATCCAGAGGGATGGAGCAGCTCTCCTGTGGGAAAGGCAGGGAGAGCTGGGATTCCTGGAACTGGAAGAGAAGGATCCAGGGAAAAGTCGGAGTCTTTTCCAGGGCCTGAAGGGACTCCAGGAGAGCTGGAGAGAGCCTGGAATGACAGGAGCCAGGGAATGGCTTCCACTGGGAAAGGGGAGATTGGGCTGGGATCTTGGCAAGGAATTCCTGCCTGGGCTGCAATTCCCAGATTTGCTGGGGCTGCCCCTGGATCCCTGGGAATGCCCAAGGCCAGGTTGGATCCATCTGTGATGGTGGAATTTATCCCTGGATGAGATTTCAGCTCCCTTTCTACCCAAACCACTCCACAATTCCATGATTCCACCTGGCCACGCTCCTGGGAGCTCCAGCACGGAGAAAACAAAGGAAAACCATTGGAAAAACTCTCTCCCTCCCTCCCGGTTGGGCACAGGTGGTTTTGAGCAGCTCCCAATTCCCCACAGTTGCTCCCGACTTTTGATTGAAATTCCACCTTCCAGTGCCCGCCTTTCCAGCCGGGATTTTTTACGGCCGCAGGAACCGAGCCGGAGTTCAAACAGCACATGGCGAGATCAAAAAATTCCCGGAGCTGGAATGCTCCAGCCGGCTTTTCCTTCATTATTCTGGCCTTTACAGAGAGCTTTTACAAGGTGTTTATTTTCGGATCCAGCGTTGGAAGCCACGTGGTGGGAAAAGATTCCAGATCGGCACAGCGGGATGGATTTGCTTAAAAGGGTTTATGGATGGGGTCTTGGCTTTTTCCAAGCGGGATAATTGGATGTAGTACACCCTGTACTTGGGATTTGTTGGATATGAAGCGTGAAACGCTCCCAGCTGGAATTCTGTCAGTCGTTGGAACTGCACAGGAAGGGATTTTGGAAGCTGGGAATTGTCTGGGATGGGGGATTCGCTTGGCATCTTCCCAGCCAAGGCGCTGGTTCCATGGAAAATGAGATGGGGATGGGGATCTGGGTGGGTTTTGGGGATCCCAGGGATGATCCCATCACAAGAGGGAATCTTTGGGCACCTCATATTCCGTGAATTCTGAGGCTGAGCTAAAAGCAGGGAGTAGGAATCATGGAATTGTTGAGCTTGGAAAATCTTCCAGGATGATCAAGTGCAACCTGAGATTGATCCCCAGCTTGGCACTGCGGGCCACATCCAGGAATTCCTTGGATATTTCCAGGGATAGGGACTCCAAACCTCCTTGGGCAATTCCAAGGTCTGACCGCCCTTCCCATGAGGAAATTCCTGGTGGTGTCCCAAATCCGGGCATCCTCAAGGGATGAAGGCTCGGGATGAGGTAAATGAAGGACTTGGAGGCTCCAGGGAGGGGCCAGGATTTTCCCTGTTGCCCACAGCCCACAAAGAGCCAAAAATCAGGGAATCATGGAATGGTTTGGGTTGGAAGGGACCTTAAAGATGATCCAGTTCCATCCCCTGCCATGGATAGGGAATCTTCCCTTGGATAATTCCTTTTGATCTCCAGGTGAAGGAAATATAAATTAATGGATCTCCTCGATTGCTTGGTGCCCAATTTTCCCTAATTCCCATCGTTCCCATCCAATTTTCCTTTGCGTTATTCCATGCACCCATCCCAACTCCATTCCCGTTTCCTTCCATCCGTGCAATTCCCATGAGCTGATCCAAGGAGCAGCCGGAGGAACGAGGGGCTCCAAATCCCATCCAAAAAACCCCATCCCCTTCAACTCCCAATCTAATCCTCTCCCTGAATCCAAAGATTTTCTTCCAGTGGCACATCCCAATCCGTGTTCCCCTCAGGAATTTGGAGGCAGCTCCTTCCTTTCCTGATTTTTAGCCTTTTCCGGGAAGTTTTTGCACGGCACGACTCCCGTTATTCCATGCCGGAAAACAGAGATTCCCACCAAACCATCGCCATGGAATCGCCATCTCCGGCTTTGGAATATCCCCATTGTCCAAGAGCATTTGGACACTTCTTCCAATATTCTTCCTGCTCTGAATCTTGCCCAGAGGAATTTGTCTCTCCAAAAAAAACCCCACCTCTAATTCCCAACCCCTTTTCGCTTCCAAACACGGATTTTCAAATGAAATTCCCAATATTTCGCTGTCAACACCACGGAAAAGCCGAGCTTTGCACGGCTCTGCTTGTGAAGGTCTAAAATTCCTGTTCCACCCCAGAATTCCCACCAGGATGCCGAAATTCCATCCAGGACCTCTCACCTTCTTGGCCACGTGGCACATCTGCTCCGCCGGGAGATAATCAAAGGGAAAGACGAATCTCCAGTTGAAATTCCCTTCTCCTCCCATGGATCTGTAGTGGACGTCCGTCTTCTGCTTGTTCTCCTCGTGTCCCACCAGCCACCTGCCAGGGAGAAACGGAGCCCATGGAAAACCGGGATCGTGACAAGGGTTTGGGATCTTGCTCAACGTCACAAGATCTGTGAGCAGGAAATGGAATATTCCAGATCCCGGTGGCTGCTGGGGATGGGGAAAACCTGGAGATGGGAGAGGGAATGCAGCAGTCCCAGAGTTGGGAATTCAGTCTGGGGGTAGCAAGTCCAGGATTATGGAATCATGGAATGGTTTTGGTGGGAAGGGATCTGAAAGCTCATCCCATTCCATGGGCAGGGACAGCTCCCAGGATCCCAGCTGGATCCAATCCCAATGTCTAACCTGGCCTTGGGCATTCCCAGGGATCCAGAGGCAGCCCCAGCAAATCTGGGAATTGCAGCCCAGGCAGGAATTCCTTGCCAAGATCCCAGCCCAATCTCCCCTTTCCCAGTGGAAGCCATTCCCTGGCTCCTGTCCCTGCAGCCCTTGGCCCCAGTCCCTCTCCAGCTCTCCTGGAGCCCCTGCAGGGACTCTCAGCATTCCCTGCATTTTGCCCTTCTCCAGGGGAACATTCCCAGCTCTCCCAGCCTGTCCACCATTTCTTGGGAATCCCATTCCACTGCTTGACAGCTTTTCCATGAAGAATTTTTCCCTAATATCCAATCGAGGATAGACAGTTTCCATCTCCTGTTCCGGAGACATCAATGGATGGAAGGAATGGGAACGGTCCCCACTGGATTCCCAAGCCAAAGGGCAGATCCTCAGGCACAAAAAGGATCACTTCACCCCTTCCCAATAGGATTTTTCAGGATGGTTTTCCTTTGGGATGGGAGATCTGGAAGCTGAGCAAGGTTTTACTCATTTCAAGCCCTGCAGGATTCTCTTGGGTGCTAAAAATTGGGAAAAGGATCTCAGCAATCCCTGGATGCTCCAACTTTTCCAGCAGCATGACTTTTTAGGAGTCCCAAAAGACGCGGAACAGCTCAACTGGAGCTGATAACAACGGACTTGATGGGAATACCAGGAAAACCGCACGACATTCGGGATTTACGGGGGGAAAATCGGGATTGTAAACCAGGGATTTACAATCTGTTCCCAAATCCTGCCTCTTCCTGCCTGTAAGTCCCAAAAAGGCACAAAAAAAGGAGCTGCCTTGGCTGGGATTGCATTTTTTAGCACAAGATAAATCCTAAATGGAGTTGGGAAGGGAAAAGGGGGGGAAAAAGGGGGAAAGGGGAAAAAAGGGGAAAAAAGGGGAAAAAAGGGGAAAAAAGGGGAAAAAAGGGGAAAAAAGGGGAAAAAAGG
>NW_005087677.1:252303-289256 GCF_000331425.1 Pseudopodoces humilis | reverse complement strand
TCCCAACCCCTTCCCTATCCCAGAATTCCCAGACATACCATAAGCTTCATAGGTTTCTGGTGCCTCCCCATGTCCATAATCATAATATTCTGTATCCCTGGAAAAACAACGAGGTGGTTACACACAGGGAAATCCCATTCCCGATGCTCGGTGTCATTCCCTGGATTCCAGCAGAACTCTACAGCTCAGGAATGTTTCTATTGGCTTCAAATGGGATTTAAAAAAAGGGAAAAAAAGGGGGAAAAGGGGGGAAAAGGGGGGAAAAGGGGGGAAAGGAAAAAAGGGGGGGAAATGGAAAAAAGGGGAAAAAAGAAAAAAAAAAGGAGGAAAAGGAAAAAAGGGGGGAAAGGCAAAAAAAAGGAAAAAAGGGGAAAAAAGAGGAAAAAAAAAGGAGGAGCTTTTTCCAGGAATAATGGGAATTCCAAAGAAATAATCCAATCTATGAGCCTGGAGAAAGGCTGGGAATGAGCAGACAATGAGCTCCTCTCTCCATGGCCAGGCTGCTCCCACACCTTATCCCACTATGGGAACATCCAAGGAAAAATATTGCCCTGGGATCATCCTGGAGATCCAAAGGAAAAAGTTGCGAGCTCAGCAGAGATGTGTCTCTTCCAAAAAGCTGGATCCATGGATGGAGGGGTGTGGATCCGTTGCTGGAAAGGTGTGGATCCATAGTGGGAAATGTGCATCTGCAGAAGTGTGGATCCATAGCTGGAGATGGGATCCATATTTGGAAAGGTTTAGATCCATGGATGGAAAGGTTTGGATCCATGGTTGTAAAGATGTGGATCCATGGTTGGAGGAGATGTGGATCCATGGCTGGAAAGGTGTGGATCCATGGCTGGAAAGGTTTAGATCCATGGATGGAGAAGTGTGGATCCATGGATGGAAAGGTTTGGATGCATGGTTGGAAAGATGTGGATCCATGGCTGGAAAGGTGTGGATCCATGGATGGAAAGATAGAAGTGTGGATCCATGGATGGAAAGGTTTGGATGCATGGTTGGAAAGATGTGGATCCATGGCTGGAAAGGTGTGGATCCATGGATGGAAAGATGTGGATCCACGGATGGAGATGGGATCCATGGTTGGAAAAGGGTGGATCCATGGCTGGAAATGTTTGGATCCATGTTTGGAAAGGGGTAGATCCATATTTGGAAAGGTTTGGATCCATGGCTGGAAAGGTGTGAACCCACGGCTGGAAAGGTGTGGATCCATAGCTGGAGATAGGATCCATATTTGGAAAGGTTTAGATCCATGGATGGAAAGGTTTGGATCCATGGATGGAGGAGATGTGGATCCATGGTTGGAATGGTGTAGATCCATGGCTGGAAAGATGTGGATCCATGGATGTAATCGTGTAGATGCATGCTTGGAAAGGTTTGGATCCATGGATGGAGAAGTGTGGATCCACAGTTGGAAAAGTGTGGATCCATGGTTGGAGGAGATGTGGATCCATGACTGGAAAGATGTGGATCCACAGCTGGAAATGTTTGGATCCACGGTTGGAAAAGGGTGGATCCATGGCTGGAAATGTTTGGATCCATGGTCACAAAGGGGTGGATCCATTGTCGGAGATGTGAATCCACAGCTGGAAATTCATGGATCCATAACTGGAGAGCCATGAGGGCCCCTCCATCCCAACAGGATCCAGGTCTATCCCAGCAATCCCAATCCGAGGACCACCTTAATTCCCTCCCAGCTTCTCCCGCACCTCCAGCCTCCGGAATCCGGGAGACTCCGGAGCAGGACACTCACCCTTTGACGTAGATGTCGCTCATCTTCTCCCCGGTGATGCTGAGGTCATCCAGGATCACGTCCTTGGCATTCCAGATGATGCAGCGCAGGTAGAACCTGGAAAATCCCAGGAATAAAACTATGGGAAGGTGGAAAACTCATCAGTTGTCCCACTGAGGGATTTCCCTGTGGGATCCGTTTTCCTGGAGATGATCCCACAGCTGTCCCTCATCCAGGTGGGGGAATCCATCCCCACCTGAGGCTTCCAAGCATTCCCAACTCCTTTTCCCAAAAGAAAAGATGTGGAAGAAATGGGAAGTTACCTCTTGGCTTTGCGTGGAGTGACATTGAAAGGGGGGCCGGGATGTCCCAGGGATTTGGGAAACAGATCCACCCACATCTGGAGCTTTCCCTGCGTGGAAGAACAGATCCCTGAAATCCTGGGAGATTCCAAACTGGAATGCCTGAACCTCTCCAGAGAAAGCTGGGATTCTTGGGTGGGAAGGGAGGATTCCTCAATGGAAAAATGGCATTAAAGGTTATTTTAAAATTATTTTAGGGATAGTTGGGAATGTGTCGATGGATGTAAATCCTGAGGAGAAGCTGAGGGAGGAGGGAAGGGGGCTGGAGCACCAGGAAAAGCTGAGGGAGGTGGGAATGGTTTGGAGAACCAGGAAAAGCTGAGGGAGATGGGAATGGGGCTCAGTCTGGAAAAAACAGGGATCCAGAGGGACCTTCTGGCTCTGCACAACTCCCTGGAATGTTGGAACCAGGTGGGAGTTGGGATCTGATCCCAGGGAATAACAGGAAAAGAGGGAACGGCCTCAGGCTGTGCCAGGATCAGCTCAGGCTGGACAGCAGCAGGAATTTCCTCATGGAAAAGGCAGTAAGGGATTGGGAGCACCCAGGGAGGTTGGGAATCCTCATCCCTGGAGGTGTCCAAGGAATTCCTGGATGTGGCTTTCAGTGCCGAGGTGGGAATCGGGCACAGCTCAGACTCGATGACCTTGGAGAGCTTTTCCAGCATCAGTGATCCCAGGATTCTGGGAGAAGAATTCTGAGTAGGACTTTCAGATCAAAAATGTAAAATTAAATAAAATAAAATTAAAATTAATTTAATTTAATTTAAAAACAGGAGCAGGGCCTGAAAGGAATGACACCTCCCCTCCCTGGGAACATCCCATATCCCAAGACAGACATTCCCAGTGGGATTCTCCCCTTGGATCCATCTGGATCGGGAGATGCCGCTCCTGGGCTCATCCCAGCACACACCTGCTCGATGTCCGGCTGGAGGGGGCTGTAAAGGCGCCGCGTCTCCACGTGCTCCGGAACCAATCCCTGCTTCCGGAGCGCGGCCAGGGCCAGCCGCTCCTCCACCGGCCCCAGGTGTGGATTTGGGGGTTTTCCATCTTCTGCCACAGGGAAAAGAGCAGAGTGAATCCCACAAGGATGGATTTTGGCCGGGAAGAGCTGGAGCAGCACAGCCTCTGTTCCCAAATCCATCACCACAAACTATCCTGGGCACAGGGATAATGTTCCCAGTGGGAAAACCCACGGAGATCCTCGTGCAACCACCCCATAAATCCCAGCCAGGGAGACGTGGCAAGGATCCAGCTGGATCCCATGGAAAACAGAATCCAATGGTTGATCCCACTCCTGGATCCAGCTCTCCTAAAGTCCCAGAAATCCGGATTCCCATCAACCTTCTGCCAACAGTTTATCCCACAGTTTAAAACCACCCAGGATCTTCAGCTGGGCAGACAGGAAGGAGCTCCCGGTGGGATCCCATTTCTCCTCTGCAGGATTTGGGGTGAAAGACGGGAATGAGAGGAGGAGGAACACGGAGACACCACCGGCACAGCCTGGGGGTTGTTCCAAGTTCCTACTCAGGTTCAAGTCCCTGCTCTGGTCCCACCAGGATATTTCTGGTGCTCCATCCATGGAAGACCTGGAATTATCTTCTCCTCCTCCTCACCTGCTCCACACCAGCCCCTGATCCTGCCAAAAATGGGCCAAGATTCCTCAGTCATGGACATTCCTTCCTTCTCTGCCTGGTCAGGATCCATCCATCCATCATCCATCCATCATCCATCCATCATCCATCCATCCATCATCCATCCATCATCCATCCATCATCCATCCATCATGCATCATCCATCCATCCATCCATCCATCATCCATCCATCCATCATCCATCATCCATCATCCATCCATCCATCCATCCATCATCCATCCATCCATCATCCATCCATCCATCCATCATCCATCATCCATCCCAATACAGCCAATGGCCAACTCCTGCCTCCCTATCCCATTCCTGGGATGGACACGATGCCTTGTCCTTGGATATCAGGGAAGTGGTGAAGTCCCCACCCCTGGAGGTGTCCAAGGAACAACTGGACATGACACTTGGACAAGGTTGGACTTGATCTTGGACATCTTTTCCAACCTGAATTCTGGAATTCCAGGATCTTAAACATCTTTTCCAACTTTACAAACTCCAACCTAAATGATCCCAAAATCCCAGGCTGGGGTTGGTGGACTTCACCCCACTCTGCTCCTGCACCTTCCAGGACATTTGAAACACAACGTGCTCCATAAATATAATTCCATAAATATTATCCCATAACTATTATCCCATAAATATTATCCCATAAATATCCTCCCAACTCCACCAAATCCCGGTGAGATATCTCAGCTCCTTCCTTGCCAAGGAAACGCTTAACTCCAGCCAGCTGGGCTAATTCCCAACATTTTCCCAAACCCTGGAATTCCGGCGTGCGCGCACACGGGCGGCTTTACGTGCCGGGAAAAGAACGAGCCCCTCTCGGAGAACGACAAAATCTGGGAGTTATGGAATAACGGGCTGGGGGGAGGGGCCTGTAAAATCCCAGCTCTCGTGTTTAATGGCTCCAGTTTATTCCCAGTCCAGCTCCGCAGCTCGCAGCTGGATTCCAGATCTGCTCCGGGTCAAGCCCCGGGCTTTGTTCTGCTGTTTGAACTCACTGCTGTTAAAGCCAGAGAAGGTGACAGCAGGCACTGCCACGGGGGGGACGCCTTTTAACACTTCCCCAGCTCTCCCTGGAAAACTTTTCCATAAGGATTCCCTGCTTTCCTTGTCCTCAAGGGAAAACTTGAATTCCTGAAGGAATTTGTGCTTTGTTTCCCAAGAGTGCAGAGAGGGATCAGCCCCGGGTTGTGCCTTGTTTTGTGTCTCTGGTGACAACCTTGGTGTGGTGGCCTTTAAAAATCCCATCAAAATTGAGGTGGGATATTGGGAATTCTTTGCTCTCAGGGTGGGGAGGCCTGGGAAGAGAATTCCCAGAGAAGCTGTGGTTGTGCCTGGATCCCTGGGAGTATCCAAGGCCGGGTTGGATCCATCTGGGATAGAGGGAGGTGACCCTGCCCAAGGAGGGCATGGAATGGGATCATCTTTATGATCCCAACCTGAAACATTCCATGATTCCAAACTGCAGCTCCTGGGCCAGGCCCAGTGGGATTTCACCTCCTCCTGGGACTAAATCCCTCTTTTTGTGCCCTAAAGCAGAGTTTTCCCAAAAAAACCCTCCTGCCCCAGGAATGTTGGGTCAGAGGGAGGTGCCATGGGAAAACAAAATACTCCTCCCTAAAAGTCCAGGACTTTTCTCCTCTTTGTAGAAGTTGGGTTTGTCCCCCGATTCCCCCAAATCCCAAAAGAATTCCCAGGTCTGTGCGTGGGATATTGTCTCCCTCTAGTGACCATTCCCAAAATGAGATTCCTATGGAAGAGCTGCTCTTCCGGCTCTGGCAGCACTTGGAATGTCAGGTTGGAGCGTGTCACTCCCACCCAGGGGTGTTGGGTCTGGTCCAACTCAAGGTTGGTCAAAGTCCCTGGATGGAAGGTCTGGATTCAATCCCAGGATTTGGGATGCAGCCAAGTTTGGGAATGGTACAGACCCAACATGGACAGAGAGGAAGATGAGGGGGACATGTCCATCACCCACTCCTGACCTCCGTAACATTCCTCATGATGTCCCCATGCCCTGTAGGAAGCTCCATTGGGTTAGAGTTTCCCATAAACTCAAGGTCAGCATTCCCAGATCGAAGGTCTGGGTTTAAATCCCAGGATTTGGGGCACAGACAGCCTTGGGAAAAGGGCAGAACCAACACAGACAGAGATGAGGATGGGGACAATGTCATTAACCACTCCTGGCCTTCACAATCACATTTTCTGTGACATCTCCATGCACTTGGATCACCAGGCTGGAGCTTCACAGCCACAATGGAGCTCCCACCTGGGGGTGTTTGGCTTGGTCCAATTTAAGGTCAAAGTTCCTGGATGGAAGGTCTGGATTCAATCCCAGGATTTGGGACGCAGCCAAGTTTGGGAAAAGTCCAGAGCCAACATGGTCAGTGAGGAAGAGGAGGGGGACATGTCCATCACCTACTCCTGGCCTCCATAATGCTCCTCATGATGTCTCCACGCACTGTGGGAAGCTCCAACCCAATGGAGTTTCCCACAAACTCAAGGTCAGCATTCCCAAATCGAAGGTCTGGATTCAAATCGCAGGATTTGGGCCACAGCCAAGTTTGGGAATAGTTCAGAGCCCATGGGGACAGAGAGGAGGAGGATGGGGACAATGTCATCCCTCAATCCTGGTGATGTCTCCATGACATCCAGCTCCATCCCTTCCTGTGGAGCAAGGAAATTCTGCTATCCCAAAATATCCCTGCCATCTTACCCAGCTCGGAGAGGACGTATTCCTGATCCCGGAAGATGATCCGGTCGGATTTGTAGGTGGGAGCTTTGTAGTTGTGCTGCAGGGAGAAGAGGTGGAGCAGCTGGGAAGGGCGGAGTTGGTCTCGCCACTGGTTGGGGCCGGAGCTGAAACCAAACAGAACCATGGAATTATGGAATGGATTGGATTGGGAAGAGGTCAAACTTCATCCAGTGCCATGGGCAGGGACAGCTCCCACCATCCCAGCTGGATCCAACCTGACCTTGGGCATTCCCAGGGATCCAGGAGCAGCCCCAGCAAATCTGGGAATTGCAGCCCAGGCAGGAATTCCTTGCCAAGATCCCACCCCCATCTCCCATTCCTGGGATGGGACACCCACAGCTTCTCTGGGAGCATCCTCAGCACAAGGTCACCAGGAGAAACCACGGATGAAACAGGATCTCCCTGGAGGAGAACCAGGACTCCCCTGCTGTGATCCCGTGGCCACCTCAGCACCCCAATCCCGGGATTCACGGAAATTCCGAGCCCCCGGAGGAACGCACACGCAGTAGGTCTGGGGGAGGCCGCAGCGAGCCCCGTATTTGGACAGGAAGCGATTCTCCAGGTCGATGACGGTCTCGCCGATCTTCTCATCCTTGGACAGGAGGTCGTAGTCGTAGAGGGTGACCTTGAGGTCCTTCTCCAGGGGCAGGGTGCAGCTCAGCTCAAACATCCTGGGAACAGGAACAGGGAATTGCTTGGGAAAAGAGGATCGTGCCACTGGAATTCCATGGGAATGGATTGAAAATCTTGTCCCGACCCACTGGTGATGGGATGGATCCAAGTCCCTGAGCGTCTGTGTCACCTTGAGCCAGCAGGGTCAGGGCTGGGCTGTGCTGGCTTCGTTTATCAAGGAATTGTGGAATTATGGAATGGTTTGGATCAGGAGACACCTTAATGACCTCATTCCACACCTTCCATGACCCCAGGTGGATCCAATCCCAATGTCCAACCTGGCCTTGGGCATTGCCAGGGATCCAGGGATCAGCCCCAGCAAATCTGGGAATTGCAGCCCAGGCAGGAATTCCTTGCCAAGATCCCAGCCCAATCTCCCCTTTCCCAGTGGAAGCCATTCCCTGGCTCCTGTCCCTGCAGCCCTTGGCCCCAGTCCCTCTCCAGCTCTCCTGGAGCCCCTGCAGGGACTCTCAGCATTCCCTGCATTTTGCCCTTCTCCAGGGGAACATTCCCAGCTCTCCCAGAGCAGAGGGGCTCCAGAATCCTGGAATGTTTTGTGTTGGAAGGGACCTTAAATCCCATCCCATTCAAACCCCATCCATGTTCATGGACAGCTCCCACCATCCCAGCTGGATCCAAGCCCCAATGTCCAGCCTGGCCTTGGACAATTCCAGGGATCCACAGCAAATCTGGGAGTTCCAGCGCAGCCCCTCCCCACCCTCCCAGCCAGGAATTCCTTCCCAAAATCCCATTTAAATTCTCCTCCCTCTCCATCTGGCTTTGTTGGGAAGGTGTCCCAGCATTGGTGGGAGCAGCCTTGGAAAATCAGATGGATTTTATGGGAAGTAGGATTTGATCCCTGTTTGTTCCCCCAGTCCCGGATTTTGTCAACCTGAAGCTCATCCCAAAGGGCAGCTCCGATCTGTGGGACAGGATCCAGGGAACGGCCGGAGCTGTTCCAGGGGAGGTTTACGCTGGATATCAGGAAAAGATTCCTCATCCAGAGGGTGCTGGAGCACCAGAACAGCTCCCCAGGGAATGGCCACATTCCCAAGGCTGCCGGAGCTCCAGGAGCATTTGGACAACATTCCCAGGGACAGGGTGGGATTGTTGGGATTGTCCTGGGAAGGAGCTCAATGGATGATCCTCATGGGTCTCATCCAACCCAAGCTATTCCACGATTGTCTGATTTTCTGGGAGAACAAAGCCCCATGGAGCTGAGCTTTCCTCAGTTTCCCTGCTCCTTTTCCAGTCTTGCCAAGCATCTTTTCCCAGAATAAGCCATTATCCTTGGAATTCTATCCTATTTCCAAGGGAAACAACTCAATTATCCATGGATATCCTTTTCCAGAACATTCAGAGGTGTCCCATTCCTCTCCGTCCCTCACGTTTTTCCTTCAGACATCGGATCAAAGATCCTGGATGACAAGTTCCCCAAACTCTTTCCCATCAATGGGATGATCCAGATTCCTCCCCTACGGAATTCCAGCCCACAGCTCAGAAATCCCAGGGATTGATGAATGAGAGCCAAGGGAATCATGGAATAGATTGGGATGGGAGAAATCTTAAAATCCATCCCATTCCCAATCCCTGCCGTGGGCAGGGACACTTCCCACTATTCCGGACTGCTCCAACCTGGAATTGGGTGTCGGAATGGGAAGTTCCGGTTGGCCCAGCACAATTCCCTCAATAAGGGAATCCAAAAAATTCCATGGATCCTGAAGGGAATCCGTACTTACTTCCCAAAGACAGGCTCCAGGGTGCAGGGAAGGTAATTTTCCTGGTCATTTATGGATTTCTTTCCCACGGAAATCTTCACGTAGGGATCACACTGGAGGCGGGCATGGAAAGAAACACAAAAATTCCAAGGGATTGTTGGATTGGGAATGACCTTAAAGCCCATCCAGTCCTACCCTTTTCCGCAGGTTGCTCCAAATCCCATCCCTTTCCCCAAAAAAAATTATTCTGGGAATTCAGCATCAGTTTGGGAAGCTGGGAATTGAATTTAGATTGGATTTTTTTGCCAGGAGAAGGAAAAAATTCAAGGAAAAGATCCAATTCCACCTAAAAGATTTTGCCTGGATCTACAGGGATCCACTATCCCAGCCACATCCAAGAATTCCCTGGAAAAAAAACACCCAGTCCAAGTTTTCTCAACACTTCTCCCGGATTTTCCTTTTCCTGCTGATTTGGTTTTTAAGGAATGGATGGGAAACAGAGCTCAGAGAATGGAATCAGCACTCAGGTATTCCTTGGGCTGGGATAAGCCTCTGGAAAAATTCCCATCCCAGGGGAAATTTGGCATCAAATTTGGGTTGGTTTGGGGTTTTAAATGGAAAAAATCCCTTTTTTTCCCCCTTCTTTTTAATCCTTGGGAATTACTCATGGAAGATTTCTAAGGAATTAAACACTTCCATTCCAAATCAATTTAAAAAAATGGGGAAAATTCCAAAGTGATTGGAATTTCTTCATCTATTCCATATAGATTTCCCATATTCCATATATTTTTTTTCCGTATGTTTTTCCATATATTTTCATGTCTATTCGTTATTTTTCCATAAATTTTCCATGTGTATTCCATGTGTCCATCCATCTTTCCTATATATTTCCTCACGTATTTCCCAATTTTCCCCAATTTTCCTTAAATTTTCCCATTTTCCAGTGGAACAAAGAGCCTTTAAAAGGATTTTCCCCATCCCTGGGTTATGGACCTTTACAATTCCCATTTTCCCAGAATTTTCCTTCCATACCAGCAAACCTTTGCAAGAAGGAATTTTGGGAAAAACGGGATTTTATTTCCTTCACCACCGAAAAACTAAAAAAAAAAACCCCAAAATAAAACCAAACCCAAAACTCATGGAATCAATCCTAAAAAATCCCAGTGGATAAAGGAAGAGTTGGCTCCTGGAATTCCCAGATATTCCAAGGGAGGCAGAAAACGGGAACAAATTCCTAAATTTTAGGATAAAATTGTAAATTTTGACCGATTTTGATCAAATTTTGACCAATAAGGGCTGAGCTGTTCCAAGAATCCGCTGCAGGAGCGAACGCGGAGCTTTCCCTCTGAAATACCTTCCCATTGGAATCCTTGGGCTGGAGGCCGAAGGCGCGGATGACGTAAACCCGGACCAGACATTCCTGGAGTCCCCTGGCCGGGAGCTGCTGGAATTGCCGGGGAGGCACCGGAACCCGCGGATCGTCGGGAAGAGGATAAATCCTGAAAGAACCCTGGGAAGAACACGGGAATTCAGGGAAGAACAGGTGGAGATGGGTCCTGTGGGAGCAGGCTTGGAACAATGGGAATGGATCATGGAATTGTGGAAAGGGTTTGGGTGGGAAGGGATCTGAAAGCTCATCCCATTCCACGGGCAGGGACAGCTCCCACCATCCCATTGGGATCCAAATCCATCCCAACCTGGCCTTGGGCATTCCCAGGGATCCAGGGGAAGCCCCAGCAAATCTGGGAATTGCAGCCCAGGCAGGAATTCCTTGCCAAGATCCCAGCCCAATCTCCCCTTTCCCAGTGGAAGCCATTCCCTGGCTCCTGTCCCTGCAGCCCTTGGCCCCAGTCCCTCTCCAGCTCTCCTGGAGCCCCTGCAGGGACTCTCAGCATTCCCTGCATTTTGCCCTTCTCCAGGGGAACGTTCCCAGCTCTCCCAGAGCAGAGGGGCTCCGGAATCCTGGAATGGCTTTGAGTGGGAAGTGACCTTCAATCCAATCCCATTCCCACCCCATCCATGTTCAGGGACACCTCCCACCACCCCAGATGGATCCAATCCCAATGTCCAACCTGGCCTTGGACAAGTCCAGGGATCCACAACAAAGCTGGGAATTCCAGCTCCTCCCCACCCTCCCACAGCAGAATTCCATCCCAACATTCCCACCCATCCCAGCCCTCGGGCAGTTTAAACTCTTCCCCCTCCTCATTAACGCCCCAGCCGGAGGCAGATCCTGGTGAAATCCAAGTCTCCCCTCACACGCTCCGCACTGAGCCGGATTTTTTTTGGCTGGAAAAGCTTTTTTCCAAGATTTCCCCAGCTGCAGCCCCTGGGTCTCATTCCCATTTTTTCCTTCTCCAGGGGAACATTCCCAGCTCTCCCAACCCCGCTCCTAGGGGCTCCAGAATCCTGGAATGGTTTGATTTGGAAAAGACCATAAATCCCACCCCATTCCCACCCTTTCCATAGGCAGGGACACCTCCCACAATCCCAGATTGCTCCAATCCCCTTCCAAGCAGCCTTGGACACTTCCATGGGTGAAGATTCCACAACTCCCACAATTCCTGGCCTCACGGAACGATTTGGACCGGAAAGGACTTGAAGGATCTTCCAATTCCCACCCCTACAGACATAATCCATGGAAAGAGGGCCCATCCCACCTTGAATTCCCCGACCACTGAGGGGTCGTCGTTGGAATCCTGGGATCTCCCCCGGAACAGTTTGAAGGTGTGGCAGAAGTCGGAGAGGTGCTCAAATTCCTCAACGTTTTCCAGCTCCGTCTCGTAGACCTGAGGAGGAAAAGATGGAGCAGGGAAAAAATTCCAACCAAATCCCTCAATCCTAGGAAAATTCCTCCCATGGGGAGAAAATTCCAGGAGTTTTCCCCCTTGTTTCCCTCTGAGGGAGAGAGAAGTGGGGAATTTGGGAATTCCACAATAAATTCCAGCCCATCCCAATGACCCAGACAAAGCCAAGGTCTCCTGGTGGGTTTTTCATGGATCTTCCAGCTGGGAATATTTTCCTTAAAACCAAGGAAAATCTTCCCTATTTAGGAGTTTGCTTTAAATTCAGCATTTCTTGTGCCTAAATCTCCCTCTTCCCTGAGAAATCCCCGATTTTCTTCATTCCCAAACCCTTCCCAGTGTGGCAGTTCCCCACCCCCTCGCTGCCTCCCAAGAAAAAAATTCCGGAAGTTTCCTGAATGGATTTTCCAAAGGTAATGGAATTTTTCCACACTTGGAGAAAATGTTTCCTTTTTTTTTAACCCAGATGGGGAAAAAAGCCGAAAATCCCAAGGAAATCGTGAAGAACGGAATTCCAAGGATCCACACCCGACGGAAGCCACTCACCTTCAAGGTGTCAAATCCCTTTTCCAAGTAATATCCGCATTTTTCCCTCTCTCCCGTGGAAGCGTAAAATTTGCTCCACCAGTCGATGAATTCCTCCTCCTGCAGCCAGAAATCCCAAAATTATTCCTTTTCCACAAAAAAAAAACATCCCAGGAAAACGGCAGCAGCTCCCAGGTTTGGGAAGTGAAACCTGCATCGACCCCATCCCTGATTTCCAGGTTTTTTGGGACGCTCCCAGCCCAAATCCGGGTGTTACAGCCATTGTGGATATTCCCAAGAGGATTTTTCCTCATGGGAAGATGAGGTAGAGCTCCAAGAAGAATATTCCAAGGATTTGAAGCGTTTTTAGGGAATTTTTGGCCACTCGGAGGGTGTTTTCCCAGGATTTCTCTGCAGGGAAAGAACCAATTTAATGGTGTTAACAGCTTGAAATGCTCCAATTTTAGGCTTTCCCTTGAAATTTTTGGGATTTGGGAGACAGGGATTAACTTCCTGGCTGTATCCCAGCACCTCCCAACCTCCCCATCCCAACAAAACCTGCGGATAAATGAAGAAATCCATAAAATTCCCGTTTTTCCATTAAAACCCAGCAGTGCTCAGGTCTCCAGGAGGACAAAACCCTTGGATGAAAAAAACCGGGAAAATCCCACAAAACCTCGTCTCTCACCATCTCCCATTGCCTCATTCCCAGTAAACCATTCCAGCTCTAAGGATGCTATTTCCAAGAGGAAAAACAACCACGCTGGCTCAATATTCCATGGATTTTATAGGAATCCCGGTTTTGGGATCGCTTTGCCGGCAATCCATGAAAAATTCCTGGAAAATCCCAATGTCTCCTCTGAGGAGGCCGCAGAATTCCAGCTCGGTGACCTCGCGGAGGATTCCAAATGGAATTCCATTTGATTTATATTAGAATTCATGGATTCTATGGATAGACATTGGATTTAATTGGAATATTCCGGAAATTCACTCCAAAGTGTCTGCCACCTCATTTTTATTTTTTTTTGGGGAAAATCCCGATTTTCCTCTCCTCACTTCCCATTTTATTTTTTCAAATGCTCCATTCGGACATCGTGACATTCCCCAGGTATTGGGATTCAAGGAAAACGCTTGGATTCATCCCAGGACTTACCCACGGAATCTTCTGCAGCCCAAGGGAAAGAGTTGGATTAGAGATTTCGGTGGATTTTGACCAATATTCCAGTGAAAAACAGGGAAAACATAAAAAGGAGGTAAGGGGAGCAGCTGGAACGTTAATGGTGATGGATATGATTCCATTTGGGAATGGAAAAGCAATGCATGGGCAAAGGATGGATTGAGGAATTTTGTTAATCCAGGTGACGGAAAAAATTCCCTCCAGGTATCCCAAACCACCTCCAGGGGTTTATCCAGGGCACAGACAATCCCTGGGATCAGGATCTGTGCTCCCTTTTCCATGGATCCCATCGGGCAAAACCCAAGTGAGAATCCCCTGTGGATAAATTTAACCTCAAGTGACCAAATCCTGAAATTTTCCCAGAAAAAGGAGCTTATTCCAACCTGGAAAGCTGCTCCATGATTATCCCAAGGTTTCCTGTCTCCCTATCCCCGTTCCATTCCTCTTCCCTCTCACCACGCTGGAACTCCAACCTTTTTTCCAAGAGGGACGCATCATTTGGATATCCTGGGAATAACCGGATCATTCCAGCCAATCCCGTCACCCCAGGAACTGCAGCAGCTCCGGGAGCAAAGCACAGCTGGAGGAAGGAGAATTTCTCCTTCATGGAAAAAATTCCCAGCTCTGAGGGTGAGGGAGGGCTGGAATGGAATTCCCAGATTTGCTGTGGTTGCCCCTGGATCCCTGGAATTGTCCAAGGCCAAGTTGGGCATAGGGATTGGATTCACCTGGGATGGTGGGAGGTGTCCTCAACATGGATGGGGTGGGAATGGGATGAGATTGAAGGTCTTTTCCAACCCAAAGCATTCCAGGATTCCAGAGCCCCTCTGCTCTGGGAGAGCTGGGAATGTTCCCCTGGAGAAGGGAGAAATGCAGGGAATGCTGAGAGTCCCTGCAGGGGCTCCAGGAGAGCTGGAGAGGGACTGGGGCCAAGGGCTGCAGGGACAGGAGCCAGGGAATGGCTTCCACTGGGAAAGGGGAGATTGGGCTGGGATCTTGGCAAGGAATTCCTGCCTGGGCTGCAATTCCCAGATTTGCTGGGGCTGCCCCTGGATCCCTGGCAGTGCCCAAGGCCAGGTTGGATCCAGCTGGGATCAGGGAATGTGTCCCTGCCCGTGGAATGGGATGAGCTTTCAGATCCCTTCCCACCCAAACCATTCCGTGATCCTACAAACCCCGGCTGGAGAAATCCTGGAGTTTTCTCTGGGAATACTTTCCCCCCTCCCCAGTGGCAGTGCCATGGGCTGGCTCCCAGCTGGGAATATCAAAACCATCAGGAACATTCCAGGGAGGGGCGAAGCTCTGGGATGGGAACCATTCCCAGGAGGAACCATCCAACAGCCGGAGCTCTTCCAAGGAGCCGTAACCGGAGAAGCCGTGAAATGTGGGCTTGGATTGGGAAGGAGCAAACACAGCAAACAACCAATTATCCCAAATAGTTCACAGACACGGAGAAGGCGGAATTGGCTCCGCTCAGCTCCATTAATGTGTCCCGGGATGGGGGATTTGGAAAGGAGCACAAGCTGGAGTAACAGAAGAGTAACGGAGGAGTAACGGAGGAGTAACGGCCCTGTAGGGCTGCTCAGCGAGGAATGGAGGAGCAGAGGTGTCCGAGAGTCCCTCCTGAGCTCCTCTCCTCCGGGAATCATGGATCATGGAATTATGGAATGGGAAAGGACCTGAAAGCTCATCCCATTTCATGAGCAGGGACAGCTCAGAGCATCCCATATGGATCCAAATCCATCCCAGCCTGGCCTTGGGCATTCCCAGGGATCCAGGGGCAGCCCCAGCAAATCTGGGAATTGCAGCCCAGGCAGGAATTCCTTGCCAAGATCCCAGCCCAATCTCCCCTTTCCCAGTGGAAGCCATTCCCTGGCTCCTGTCCCTGCAGCCCTTGGCCCCAGTCCCTCTCCAGCTCTCCTGGAGCCCCTGCAGGGACTCTCAGCATTCCCTGCATTTTGCCCTTCTCCAGGGGAACATTCCCAGCTCTCCCAGCCTGGCTACAGAGCAGAGGGGCTCTGGAATCCTGGAATAGCTTTGAGTGGGAAGTGACCTTCAATCCAATCCCATTCCCACCCCATCCATGTTCAGGGACACCTCCCACCACCCCAGATGGATCCAATCCCAATGTCCAACCTGGCCTTGGACAATTCCAGGGATCCACAGCAAATCTGGGAATTCCATCCCCTTCCCACCCTCCCACAGCAGAATTCCATCCCAACATTCCCACCCATCCCAGCCCTCAGGCAGTTTAAACTCTTCCCCCTCCTCATTAACACCCCAACCAGATCCCAGTGAAATCCAGGACCCCCCTCACACGCTCCGCACTGAGCCGGATTTTTTGGCTGGAAAAGCTTTTTTCCAGGATTTCTCCAGCTGCAGCCCCTGGGCCTCATTTCCATCTCCTGCTTTTTTGTAAAACTCCCAAGCCCTGAAGGAGAAGGAGCCAGGAAGGAAGATGGGAACTCAGTTTTCCAAACCGGGATGGTTTTCCCAAGGAAACATTCTCATCTTTTGGCAAACTGAGGTTTATCCCATTGACCCCCATTCCTGAAGGATCCTGGAAAAACCGGAACACCGGGATGGTTTATTCCCACCTAAAATTCCCATAGTTTGATTTTAATTTAATGTTTTTCAGCTTTTCCCTCTTTTTTTTTTTTTTTCCCCCTGGATTTTGTTTTTCCTAAACCATATCCATGGAAATGAAAAATGTGGATAGACAGCACTGTGGAGGGATAATTTCAGGAATTTTTGCTTCCAGAGTTGAGATCCCAGCACTGCCACCTCTCTGGGATGGAGAAATCCATCCATTGGACAACATTTGGATCCCTGGAAGTGTCCAAGGCCAGGTTGGAATGGGCTTGGATCCATTTGGGATAATGGGAGGTATCCTTGCCCATGGAAAATGTGGAATGGGACAGGATTTAAGGTACTCCCAACCCAAACCACTCAATGATTCCTTCGGGAATCTTAGTGGGATGAATTTGGGATGAAGGGAATTGCTCCTCTGGAGTGTTATCCCTGAGAGGGCAAAGCAGCTCCACTGCCCTCCCTATAAAACCCAGGAAAATCCCAACATTTGCTTTTCTCATGGAAAAGACGCAAAAGGAGCAGGAAAAGGGAAGAGATCCTTAAATCCCATCCAGTTCCAAGGGCAGGGAGAGCTCCCACAATCCCAGGTGGATCCAATCCCGATATCCAGCCTGGCCTTGGGCATTGCCAGGGATCCAGGGATCAGCCCCAGCAAATCTGGGAATTGCAGCCCAGGCAGGAATTCCTTGCCAAGATCCCAGCCCAATCTCCCCTTTCCCAGTGGAAGCCATTCCCTGGCTCCTGTCCCTGCAGCCCTTGGCCCCAGTCCCTCTCCAGCTCTCCTGGAGCCCCTGCAGGGATTCTCAGCATTCCCTGGATTTCTCCCTTCTCCAGGGAAACACTCCCAGCTCTCCCAGCTTTTTCTCCCAGCAGAGCTGCTCCATCCCACTGATCATCCTGGAGCAGCTCCCACATTTCCATGTCCTTCCTGTGCTGGGATCCCCGAGCTGGGGTCAGAATTCCTTCAAAACCTCCCTCATTCCCTTTGGAATGATTGGAAAACCCCAGGACACGCCGGCAGCCAGCTGGAATTGCCGTTTTCCTAAGCAGCAAGCGGGGTCATTCCCGGAAGGAAAACGCCTCCTTCCATCTTTATCCGCATATTCTCATGGATTCAGATCATTAATTAAGTGATTAATTAATTAATTAAGCAGTTCATTAGCAATTAGAAAGGAAGCGGTACCTACATGAGGCAGGGCCCGGGAATCCGGGATGTTAATTAGCGCGGAGCTCGTCAAACCCTCGGAAAGCTACAAATTAAAATGATCCGTTATCCAAGGAATTCCGGGAACAGCGATGAACACACGGCAGCGAAAGCAACAATTAAAGGGATTCATCCAAAGTAATATTCCCAACCCTGGGGTTTCCCGGGATGAGGCAAATTTGGGATGAGCTCAGGGTTTGTTTTTAGGGATGTTCGGCAAAGAGCTGGAATGAGGCGGGGGGAAAATGGGATTTTAAAAGGGAAAAATATGGAAACGCTGTTAGTAATTCCCAGTGGAGGAGAGGATTTTCCCTGGATACAGAGGGCTGCAAATTCAGGGAGTCATCCTGGAATCCAGGGAAGGATGGGAGCCAGGGGGATTTAGAATGGGATTGGGAATGCTCAGGATCAAGGTCCAGGTCCAAGCCCGGCTCATCCTGGGCAAACCAAAACCCGGGATCACTTCCGTGGGCAGGAAGCAGCAACGCTGCCCCAGGATTCCTGGAATCCACCTCGGAGGTGGAAAAGGGGAAGGAATGCGAGGCTATTCCCAGAAAACAGCCAGGTCTGAGGATCAGGCAGATCCCGACAGCATTCCCAGTTTTCCAGCTCGGGCTTGTTCCCAAAACCCTGCTCTGATCCCACCAGATCCACATCGGCATCCTTGGGCCCAATTCCACAATTTCCGTCTGTTTCCATAGAGAAAAAATTCCCTGAGGATCATTTTCCACCAGGATTCCCTCACGGCTCCCAGAGGTTGCTGGGAATCCTTTCCAGCTGATTTGTCCATGAGCAGACAGAACAAATCCCTGCTCATCCCACGAAGCCGTGGGATCCTTCCTGACCCTCTTCCCATGGGAATGAACCCTTGGAAAACACCGGGAGCAGAGCAGGCAGGACAAAGCCTGATCCAGCAGCCTTTTCCACAAATTCCACCTCTCCAAAACCCCGCTCCATGTCCTTCTCCCAGAGAACCAAACTAGACGGGATTAGCCAGGAAAAATCCTTTTTCCATGATTTTTTAGGAGGATTTTCCTCACTTTGGGTGACCGGGATGTGATTCCCGTGCACTTAAACTGGTTTTAAACTCCGCCTGAACTCCTGATCCCGCTCGGATGAGATGGAGAACGCGTTCCCAAGCCTTGGAGTTGAGGGATTTCACCTCTGGTTGTTTTCCCGATTTTCCAGGGAAAGCAACAAAGGGATCCTTTGTTCCAACCGTCCTTCGGAGCAGGGAGCAAAGCCAGGCTTGGCAAGGAGGGAGAAAAACTCCGGAGCCACACAAGGAAACGCATCCATGAAAAATCCTGGCTCCTGCTTCCAAAGAGCCCTGAGTACGAGCTGCTGGCTTGGGATCCATCCCTTTTCCCGGGAAAGTGGAGCGGGATGGTCCCCGCGGGCCGCGATTGCTCCTTGACCTCCCAAATCTGGCCCTGGATGGGCGGGATGATCCCAACGGTCCATCCACGCCTCAATCCGTGTCCACCTCCAGGAGAGGAGCAGCTTCCAGAGCCAAAATTCCGAGGTGGGAATTTTGGGTTGGCTTTCCAGGAAGAAGCTCCCTGCTTTCCCAAAATAGCAGGAAAAACAAGGAAAGAAACAAATGGAGAAGGACAAATCCGGGGTCAAACTGAAGAACTCCATGGGTGGAAGGAGGATTGTTTTGGAAAAGTTGTTCCCAGGAAAAACAAAAGCCAGAATTTTCCACTTTGGAATGGTTTTGTCACATCCCTCTCCCCCTTTTCCTGCTGTTTAAACTCTTTCCTAAATTTGATCCGAGCTTGGAGGTGCTTCCAATAAAATTATCCCAGGGAACAAAGCTCCAGGATTCCAAAGCTCCATCTCATTCCTTCCTCTGGAATCTCCGGGATGGGATCCTGCATTCCCAGGAGCAGCTCCCAGAGCTCCAGAGTGTGTCCCTATCCAGAGGTTTTATTCCCAAAGGAAAAAGTGGGAGCAGGTTTGCCACCAACCTGCTTTTCCATGAATAACTCATGGAAATCTGAGCAGAGAATTCCAGGGAATTGTGGGCGTGGCCAATCCCACTCTGGGCATCCCAGGGTGTTCCACCCATCCTGACCGCCCGGAAAAATGGGACAAACTGGGAATGCCACCCACGGGAATGTCCAGCACCACATTTTCCGAGCACTTCCAGCAGGGGATTGTGGGAAATCTCAATTCCAGCTCTTGGGAAATCCCGGATCCGGATCATGGGAAGCCGGGCTCAAGCTCCACATCCCAACTAAGGATCCCTCCATGGGTTCAGCCCCCAGAAGATTCCCACATTATTCCCTCCATTTTCTCCCAAGTTTCTCTGTCCTGGACTAAAAAAAGAGGGATTTTATTACAAAAATTCCTGTTCCTAAATTCCATCTTTTTCCACGGACACACTCCAGTTGCCTTCCTGAGAAAAAACGAAGCCCAGCTGTAAATTTTAAGGATAAATCCTTAAATGGGAAGCGAAAAGGAGGGAATGAGGCTGCTTTCCCAATTTCCCAATGCTCCAACCAGGAGCATTCTTGGGAGCTGCTTTTCCCTTTCCACACTGTTCCCAATTCCCCTGTCCGGTTCCGAATGGAAGCTTGAAGGATTTCAGGATAAGATCCCAAAGGAGCTGTGAATAGGATCATGGAATCATGGAATGATTTGGGTGGGAAGGATGTTAAATCTCATCCCATTCCACCTTTTCCATGGGCAAGGACACTTCCCGCTATCCCAGGTTTCTCCAAGCCCCATCCAGCCTGGCCTTGGACACTTCCAGGGATGAGGATTGGGAATGAGCAGGGCCACACCCACAGTTTTTTGGGAATTTGCCGAATTCCTGATTCCCAGCTTGATGTGGGATCCAGCCCGAGCCTGGATTTGTGGATACACCACAAATATCCAACAGCACCAGAGAATCCTTGGGAATAGAAACCCCCAGGAGCCACCAAGGATGTGGATAAAGAGCAGGATCCATGCCCAACTTGGACACCTTGGATTCAGCAGCTCCTCCATCCCTGGAATTGTTCACAGCCAGGGAAACTGAGGCAGGAAACACCTGGAAGGGTGATTCCTTCTGGAAACTCCAGCCCTGTGGCATCCAGGAATAGGGAGAAGGGAAATTCCAGCCCCTGATATCCCACTAAGGGATGGGAGATCAGGAAAAGCTCCACCGAACATTCCTGACACCATTCCCAGCTGCTCCAGAGGCACTGGAATCGCCTCCGGATTCGTGCATCCCACACACAGCTCCATCCCAAAGATTCCTTCTGCTGGAGAAGGAGCCCGAGGGCTGCGGATACAGGAACTTTCCGGAAGAACAGAAACTCCAGGGGTGTGTCCATCCTGATCCATTCCCAAGGGAATGCTGAGATCCCTCAAATTCATTGGAACTGCACCACATCCCCCCTCCTTCCCTGCTCCCACCACCATGGATTTGGGATTTGGGATTCCGCAATCCCAGCCCAGTAAAATTCCTGCAAACCAGGAGCCAAACTGGGAAAAGGAGACCCGGCCATGGAGCAAGGATGACGGAGCCTCAGGGAATTTTTGCTTTCCTTGGGAAGAGCCCGGCATGGATTTCTCTCCATCGGGAAAGCAAATCCAGCCCTTCATTCCCACCATCGGGAATGAAGAGGAGTTTGGGGTTGTGCAGGTGAGGAGAGGGAGGGAAAACACGTTGGAGTTGGAAAAGGATGGATCCGACCGGATCCGGCCTTGCATCGGCGCCTCGGATCCGGCCTCACCAGATCCACCGGAGCACGGAAAGAATCCGGGATCTTCCCAGCGCGGCCGCGTTTTCCGTACCTGGATGGGGATCAGGGGCTCTTTGTCATCGATGTCGATGAGGACATCGTCCCTGGGCGTGAGGCTGACGTCATCTGCAACCGGAGCAGGGCGGCACCGTCATCCCAGGATTTGGGAATCCCGGAGTCCAGAAACCTTGGGACTGACCTCCAGGAGTGATCCCAGTTTCTCCCAGACAACACCTCTATGATCCCGATCCCATCCAGACCCTTCCCACCATCCAAAGTTCATCTCCATCATCCCAAACTCATCCCAAACCCTTCCCACCATCCAAAGCTCATCTCCATGATCCCAACATCTCCCAGACCCTTCCCACCTCACAAATTTCATCTCCATGATCCCAACCTCATCCAGACTTTTCCCACCACCCAAAGCTGATCTCCAAGATCCCAATCCCATTATCCCAATCCCATTCAGGGATCCAAGGAGTCAGGAGAGGGACTGGGGCCAAGGGCTGCAGGGACAGGAGCCAGGGAATGGTTTCCACTGGGAAAGGGGAGATTGGGCTGGGATCTTGGCAAGGAATTCCTGCCTGGGCTGCAATTCCCAGATTTCCCATGGCTGCCCCTGGATCCCAAGGCCACGTTGGATCCCCCTGGGACAGTGTGACCTGTCCCTGCCCGTGGATGTGGTGGTACGAGATCATCTTGAAGTTCCCTCCCAACCCAACCATTCCATGACTCCATGGACACCAATCCCGATATTCCCACGTACCCGGCTGCTCCGGGGACGCTCCCGTGTCCTGCTGGAAGGGATCCCAGTAGAATTCCTGGAGGGAGCGGATGGTGCACTGTCCCACCACGGGTCTCCGGCCGAAGGGGCGGTTGTCGATGATCTTCAGGATGATGGGCGGGCTGTAGAGGCTCTCCTTGGGCAGGCGCTGCGGGAAGAGGGACAGGAAGAGGGAATGAGGCTGGAAAGGGAGGGCGGAGGTGCTGCACCATCCTCAAAAATCCAAGGGCAGAAGGAGCTTCACCAGAAGAAGCAATTGGATGGAATTTTGAGGTCCTTCAAGAGAAGAACCAGTTTTATGGAATTTTGAGGTCCTTCACCAGAGGAAACAACTTTATGAACCTCCAAGTCCTTCACCACATGATCCATTTTTATGGAATTTTGAGGTCCTTCAAGAGAAGAACCGATTTTATGGACCTCCAAGTCCTTCACCCCATAAAATCCAATTTTATGGGACTTCCAGATCCTTCAGAACAAGATCCCTTTTTATGGAACTTTGAGGTCCTTCACAAGCCACATTTCCCTGGAACATTGAGGTCCTTCACCCCAAGACCCATTTTTATGGGATCTCCATAAAGATCCAATTTTATGGGACTTTGAGGTCTTTCCCATGAAATCCGTTTTTACAGGACTGGGAGGTCCTTCAGAAGATCCACTTTTATGGGACTCCAGAGGACCTTCAGCACAAGATCAAATTTTGTGGGATTTTGAGGTCCTTCACCACAACATCCAATTTTATGGGACCTCCAGATCCTTCAGAACAAGATCCCTTTTTATGGAACTTTGAGGTCCTTCACAAGCCACATTTCCCTGGAACTTTGTGGTCCTTCACCCCAAGATCCATTTTTATGGGACCTTCAAGCCCTTCAGAAGATCCATCTTGATGGGACTTTCAGGTCCTTCACCCCATTTTTGAGGATTTTCCTCCATTCCCATTCCCCATTCCCGCTGGGATCTTACCACTTCCATGAAGAGCACGCAGACATCAAAGTTGGGGTTCTTCTTGACGTTCTTGATGACACTGGACTGGACGCGCTGTCCCCCGCACTCCACCAGCAGGCTCGGCGAGGTCACGCTGGCCAGCTGGAAGCTCTTCAGGTTCCTCAGGCCCCAGGCCAGGATCTGTGGGATGAGGGGACACCAAATCCTGAGCCGAATTTCCGCTTCCAGGTTTTCCATGGAGCTCCTCGGCAGTGGAGGAGAACCTGGAGGTTGAACCGTGTAGGACAAGCAATGGTGGGAATTATGGATGGAATTCTTGAGGTTCCTCAGCCCTGGATCCATGGGATGAGGGGACACCAAATCCTGGGCCAAATCCTTGAGGTTCCTCAGCCCCCAGCCCTGGATCTGTGGGATGAGGGGACACCAAATCCTGAGCCGAATTTCCGCTTCCAGGTTTTCCATGGAGCTCCTCGGCAGTGGAGGAGAACCTGGAGGTTGAACCATGTAGGACAGCAGTGGTGGGAATTATGGAATTCTTGAGGTTGGAAAAGACCTCCAAGGTCATTGGGTTCAACCTGTGACTGATATCCACCTTGGCACCAGGAATTCCTTGGAAATTTCCAGGGATGGAGATTCCAAACTTCCCTGGGCACTTCCAATGCCTGAGCACCCTGTCCATGAGGAAATTCCTCCTGATATCCAACATGAACTTCATCCTTATCCCATTCCCTATTCCTTGAACTTCATCCTTATCCCATCCCTTGTTCCCTGAATTTCATCCTTATCCCATCCTTTGTTCCCTGAATTTCATCCTTATCCCATTCCTTGTTCCCTGATCTTCATCCTTATCCCATTCCCTGTTCCCTGAATTTCATCCTTATCCCAACACCCATTCCCTGAACTTCATCCTTATCCCGTCTCCTGTTCCCTGAACTTCATCCTTATCCCAACACCCATTCCCTGAACTTCATCCTTATCCTCATCCTTATCCTTATCCTTGTTTCTTGAATTTCATCCTTATCCCATTCCTTTGTTCCCTGACCTTCATCCTGTCGGTGACATCCTTATCCCATTCCCTATTCCCTGAACTTCATCCTTATCCCATCCTTTGTTCCCTGAATTTCATCCTTATCCCATTCCTTGTTCCCTGATCTTCATCCTTATCCCATTCCCTGTTCCCTGAATTTCATCCTTATCCCAACACCTGTTCCCTGAACTTCATCCTTATCCTCATCCTTATCCTTAACCTTGTTTCTTGAATTTTATCCTTATCCCATCCCTTGTTCCCTGAACTTCATCCTTATCCCATCCCTTTTTTCCTGGGAGCCAACCCCAACTCACCCAGCTCCTCCTTCCCATTAGGGAATTGTGAAGAGCCAGAAGTTCCCCCTGGAGGTTCCTTTTTCTTGGAATCCCATCCTGGAATCCCATTCCCGGCTCCCATTCCCGGCTCCGTGGCTCACCTCGATGGCCGTGCGCTGCAGGACGGGTTTGATTCCCTGTGGGACCACGTAAACGTTGGGCTCCCGCTGCGGCGGCGGATAGGGAAGGTCGGAATCCGCGGACTGCGGGAAGGGAGAGGGAAAGGAAAACATCAGGAAGTGCCAGGATGGGACATCAAACCCCTTTCCGTGTTAGATCCAACCTGGAATCTCCATCTTTGCCAAACCCATCTCTCCCAGGAAATCCAGGATGGGAGAGATGAGGAATGGCAGGACGGAGGTGCCGGAAAAGTGGTTTTATCCTTTCAATCCATCCTGGAGAAGATCCAGCATTCCCAAGCTTTTCCCAGGGAAATACAAAGGATCTGCCCTCCAAGGTTTTTAGGGAATGACGGGATGGAATCGCCTCGATCCCATCCCGGGATGGTGGCGGGATGAGGGAAGGGATGAAGCAGCAGCAGCGGGTTCAGAGTTGGGCGATTCCCAAAAAATTTAGTGGGAGCAGCACCGTGGGATGGGGGATTGGCATCACCTCTGGATCTGGGAAGGGGCTGCGCTTCATCCCACACTTCATGGATAATCCAGAAATCCATGGGATAGGGCTCAGGTGAAAGTAGCTGGGAATCCCATTGGGATCATCCCAAATCTGGGAGGCAACTGAGGAATTCCCAATTTGCCTTCCCAGAGGAGGAAAGTGGGAGCCAGAATTCCTCCTCTTTGCTTTGCCTGCATCTTCCAGAGCCCTGAGAAAGGCTGGAACGAAAGCAAAACCTCTGGAAATCCATCCTCAGAGCATGGAATTCTCTCCCAGCTGGAATTTTATTGGATTCGAGGACGTGTGCGTGTGTTTGAATTATGGGATTGGGTGAGGGATTGGCTCTCCAAAGGGATTTTCCACATGGATATTCCAATTTTCCATTGGAAAGGACCTTCAGGAACATCCAATTCCAACTCCTCTTCCCATAAAATTCCAAGCTTTCGTTTTCCTTGGGAATTGCTGGTTCCTGGGTCCAGCTGCTCGTTAGACAAAGTTTTTTGGGAATTCCATGTGGGAGAAGGTGCCTGGGATTCCCACATGGAGCAGCCACTCCTCCATCCCATGATCCACGTGCTCCCAGAGCCGGTTAGTGCTGGCAGGGAATGGGAATTTTATCTGGGATAACCTGGAGGAGAAGGGAGAGCTGCCAAGAATTCCCACATTCCCTGGGTCACCTCCGGAACTCTAATTCCCAAAAAAAAAAAATCTCATTTCAGGCTGCTCCGGCCCAAAATCATGGAAGGGTTTGGATTGGAAGGGATTTTAGGGATCAATCATTCGGCAAATCCAATGGGAAATCCTTGGGAAAAGAGCTCCTGCCCCATCCCTCCTCTCCAGGATCAACTTGGATTTTAATCCTGCAGCATTCCAGGGTTTTTTAAGCCCTTCCCGCTGCTCTCCCAGTGGTTTTCCAGGCATTCTCCCGGATTCCAGTGGAATGCTGGAGGATGGAATGTTCCACCGGATGGACGGGAATGAGCAGGGAATTCCAGGGATGAGGCAGGAGCAGGGAAGGACCAGGATGGGAGTGGGAAAAATCAATTCCCAGACGGAGGCAGCTGGAGGGAGGAAAATCCATGAAAATCCTTCTGGGAGCCGGGATGGGTTGAACGAGGATAAATCTGAGGGAATCCAGGTGGCACGGAGCTCTGGAAATCATGGATTCCAACCCAGATTTGGATCCAGGATGAGTGAAAATCAACATGGATGAGGCCGGGAAAAAAAAATCTGGAAAAGATTCCCAGTTTATGCGGAAGCTGGGATGTCATCCAAAGATAAATCCCAGAGTTTGGCGGGAATTTAGCCCCAAAAGGCCATTCCCAAGAAAAAATGGAGAAGGATGGAGCCAGATCCTTCAGGACCATCCATGAGGCACCGGAGACTCCAGCCAGCACCAACCCTTGGGATGCAGGAATTTTGTTGGGATGGGGTTCCCACAATCCCGCTCTCCCTGAAAGGCTCTTCCGGGATTCTCTTGGATTCTGGGAAAAGGGAAGGAAGGGAGGAGAGTGATACCCATTGGAGGAGCCCCTCCGAGAACAAGGCAGGGATGCAGAGCTGTGGAATGTCCCATCCCGGAATTCCGGCAGTGGGAAGAATCCGAGGAAAAAGAGGAGAGAGATGATTATGGACACACGGAAAAGTGGGATGAGCTCCCAAGGGAAGGCGGATTGGGCGGGGAAAAAAAACTTGGAAAAACGCGTTTATCCCAACCAATCCAACCTTTTCTGGGAATGTAGCTCGGGTCTTTCCTAGCTCATCTCCCGGATTTTGGGATTAATGGCTCCGAGGGCCACCACAACATTCCGAGAGTTGTTCCCTTTCCCTGCCTGGAGTTCTCCAAGATTCCCAACTCCACCTCTTGGTTCAGCCCAGGATCGGCTCCATGGGATGCACACGATAAAGTCTCGGGATTCTGGGTGTGGAATCAGAATCATGGGAATGATGGAATCTTGGGAATAGTTTCCATTGGAAAACTCATCCCATTCCATGGGCAGGGAACCTTCCACTATCCCAGGTTGCTCCAAGCCCCATCCAATCTATCCCTGAATTTTTTCTGGCATGAGGGACAAAAATTTCCTTGGGAACAACGGGAACAGTCCGACACATCCTCAATTCACGGCAAATTCCCTATGGAAAGTTTGGAATTGGAATTTCCTGAGGACACCTCATTTCAGAGGGTAAACAGATCCCAACATTCCTGGCCATGGGGAAAAGCCCATCCGGCCAGGGGTCACTCATATTCCCAAAATCCTGATGCTCCCGGCTTGAGCCATCCGGGGAAAAAGAGGATTTCCCAAGGAAACAAATTTGAACAATTCCAGGATGAAAACCAAGGAATTCCCAAAGACTCACCTCATCCAGGCTGGAGGAGAGCTCGCTCTGGGAAAGAGGAGGAGAGGACGGAATTAGAGGAATTCTCATCCCTAAGCCCATCCCAAGGTTTCTAATTGGAGCTGACAGCCCAAGGGAATCATGGAATGGTTCAGCTTGGAAAAATCCTTAAATCCCATCCAGTGCCACCCCCTTCCCGTATCCCAGCTGGATCCAACCTTGGGCATTCCCAGGGATCCAGGGGCAGCCCCAGCAAATCTGGGAATTGCAGCCCAGGCAGGAATTCCTTGCCAAGATCCCAGCCCAATCTCCCCTTTCCCACTGGAAGCCATTCCCTGGCTCCTGTCCCTGCAGCCCTTGGCCCCAGTCCCTCTCCAGCTCTCCTGGAGCCCCTGCAGGGACTCTCAGCATTCCCTGCATTTTGCCCTTCTCCAGGGGAACATTCCCAGCTCTCCCAGCCTGGCTCCAGAGACTTTGGAGTATCTCCATGGGATCCCCTGGATCCTGGAATGGAATCCATTTTCCCTGTCAGGAAGGAGCTGCCCCCACTCCCGGTTTTCCTTATCAGCTGAGGAAAAACTCAATCCATGCGGGAATTCCAAAAGAATTCCCTAGGACAGGATGGAAGAATTGCTGCAGGGCTGGAAACGGGCTCCAAATCCCTGGGAAAGCTGGGAATGGTGCTGGATTTGCAAGAAGGAGTCGGGAATTACCTCAAATCCAGGGATGTGGTGAACAGCCGGCTGCGGGGAGAGAACACAATTCCCGTTCACATTCCCGATGAGAATTCCTCCTTTTCCAGCTGGGAACCTTCAGCCCCTTCCGTTCCCAGCTCTAAAAATCCCGGACTCTCATCCAGTCAGGAAGCACCAAATCCACCCGGATGATTCCCACTGGGATCAAACGGCTCCTCTGGGAGCACATCTCATTCCAAAGGCCTTTCCAAGGCTTTTCCCACCCGGTTCTGAGGGAATGAGGAGGAGGAAGAGGCCACCTGTGGATATCTGGGGCCCTGTCCTGGTGTTTGGGATGGGACTTCCAGGGAAGAAGGAATTGTGGGGATTCCCATTCCCAGATAAATCTCAGGGCTGGGAAGGAAGAATGGGATACAGGGATTGATCTTCCCAATCCATCCTTTTTTCCTGGCACATCTGGGATGTATCCATTGGAAAATCCGGAGTGGCTTCAGCTCTCCTAAATCCCTTCCTGAAATCATTCCAAGGAAAGGGCAGCATTCCTTCGGGATTTGGCAATTCCCAGCTCCCCCGATATTCTGAATTCCTGGATTCAGAACTCCAGGACTTTTCCAAGGAGAGAAGGATCCATCCAGCTTGGAATCCCACTTGGAATTCCGCAGATTTCCATCAGCCCAACCCTAAACCACCCTCTTTTCCCACCTGGACAACCTCACCCTATGGAATTATCCCTCAAAAAGGGGCAAATCCCAAATCCCTCCGGCTCTCCCAGGCTCCGATGGATGGACTAAACCCAACACCTGGAAAATCCTGGCGAAGATCCGCTTGGATCCTGGGGAAGAACCGGAATTCCGGAGCATTCCAGGCTCAGGGATGGATCTCACCTTTTCCCTCTGGATCAGCTCGAAGGCAGCCAGGAGCTCGCCGACATTCCGGCCGGATTTGAGGACGGGATACCAGGAAAGCCGAGGCGAGCGCTCCAAGCTGGGCCGGCAGATGCAGCGTCCCATGAATTCATCCGCACCCTGGAAAGGGAATTCCAGGGAATTGGGAACTGTGGGAATTGGGATCATTTCTCCCAGAGAAATCCATCCCCTCCTCAGCCAAAAATCAGGAGTGAGGGATGATCCCGTTATGGAAGTGGGGCAGGAAAATTAATGGATTGGTGCCCACAGAGCCTCCGGTTTTCCAACTTCTCCCTGGAATTCCTAAGGCTGGAAAAACACATTTTTGGGAATTCCTATCCCAGGTTTCCCAGGGCAGAAACTCAGAGCTTTCAGCAGCTCCAAAAAAATCCCATTCCCTGCTCCGCACTGGGATCTTTGGAATTTTTCCTGCTTCCTGCTGGGAAGGAGGAGGAGAAAGAGGGAAAAAGATTCCTGAGATTTCCCGAGCCCTTCCCAAGGTGTATTCCAAGCATTTTTCAACAGAATTCCCTCCTTGGTTTTTCCAGGATTTGGGGTTTCTTTCCAGCTCAGTTTTTGTGGGAAAAGACTCAAGTTCCCGCCACCATCCCCTCAAAATTCCATCATTCCCAGCCCCTTTGGACATGGAAAACATCAGAGGGCGTTGTCCTACTTCCCTGACTGCTTCCAACTTCATCCCAAGGTTTTTTCCATGAGGAAACCCCGTTAATTTCCCCACTTTAAATGAGGGTGAGGAATGAACGGAACCTCAAGGATGCCACGGGGTTTTCCCTGGAATTTTCCCCTCTGGAACATCCACCTCAAAGCCTGAACCACCCCAGAGACACCGGACACCGCATTCCAGAGGCCGGGAATTCCCGGCGGGAATCGCCGCACTCACGTAAGTGTCGTGGTCGTAGATTTCCACCAGGATGTTGGGAGGGGACTCGGCCACATCCCGAGAATTCCCGAAAATCTCGATCTCGTAGAAGATCAGGGTCTGATCCCAGGTGGGATTCAGGGTGTTCTTCTCCACCACCGTCTTCTGGCTCTGGTGCAGGAAGGAGACAATGGCGTAGGGATCTGCGGGAATTCAAGGAATGGGATTCAGGGATGGATCCCAGCTCCGGCTCTTCCCAGAATTCCAAGCTCCATCCAGAACAGGCTCCCAAAGAATTTGGGAATTCTCAGCTGGCTCCATCTCATCCTGAGGTCCCTCAGGTCTTGCTTGAGGAGAAAGGAGAGGCCCCGTCTATCCCGCCTGGAATTCGGCATTCCAAGCCCAGAGTGCCAGGTTTTCCAGGCGTTTTTCTGCCTGGAAAAGGCTCAGTCTGAGAGTTGGGATTGTTCTAAAGATCCAGGGAAATCTTGGAGCCACTTCCAGGGCCTAAAGCAGCTCCAGGAGAGCTGGAGAAGGATTTGGGATAAGGGCTGGAGGGACAGGAATGGCTTCCACTGGGAAAGGGGAGATTGAGGTGGGATTTTGGGAAGAAATTCCTGGCTGGGAGGGTGGGGACCATCCCTGGGTGCAGATTCCGGGAACACCTCACACATCCCGGGGAGCTTTAATGGGAGCCAAAGGCTGCAGCTTCCAGGATTATCCCAAATTCCTGGATGCAGATCCCAGGATTATCCCACACATCCCTGGATTCAGATCCCAGGAACATCCTACATCCGTGGATTCAAATCCCAGGAAAATCCCAAATTCCTGGATTCATCCCAGGAAAATCTCACATCCCTGGATTCGGATCCCAGGAACATTCCACATCCCTGGATTTGGATCCCAGGATTATCCCAGACATCCCTGGATTTGGATCCCAGGAACATCCCACATCCCTGGATTCAGATTCCAATCAGGACCAGCTGATCCCAGCAGCATTCCCCCTTTTCCCCCTTTTCCCCCTTTTCCAAGGAATGGGGGCACCAGCACTTGGATTTCCCCCTCTATCCATGCTTAACAAGCCAGGGCCACTCAGACATTCCCAACAACCCTCTCCGGGAAGAGCCTTTCCCACTTTTCCTGGGCCAAATCCATTACACCAAACAAAAACCCCTGGATTTGGAGCTGCTTTTCCCTTTTTCTTTTTTTTTCTTTTCCCCATTTTCCCTCCCTTCTCCTCCGTTTTTTTTTTTTTTTCATGGAAGCCTCTCTAAAGCCCCTTTGTTGGGAGCAGGGAATGTTTATTTTTCCAACTGCCGAGCCCCTTTAATGAACTCCTTTATTCCCGGCAGCGGGAATCACAATCCCGCATTGTGGAACGTTGCTGCTCGTGTTGTCCTTGGCCGGGATTTTTCCAAAGGAAAATGATTCCGGACTCCCCTCCCGGGCCATGAGCTCACCTCGTTCCCACCTCCTCATCCCGACAAGGAGCCTTTTGTGGGAATTCCAGGTGGGAGCAGACACTGGGGGATTTTTTTTTTTTTTTTTTTTTTTTTTTTTTTTTGGATGCTCCGGGGTGTTTATTCCCAAAAAATCACGTTATTCCAACTACTGGGAAAAGCAGGATTCCCTCAAGGTCACGATCCAGCTGATTCCCCAGTTTTGGGATTGTCCCTGTTTCCCATCATTCCCGGGACGTGTTGTTCCAAGGGGGGGTTTAAATCCCAGAATTTGGAGGGAAATCCCACCCAAATCCCTCTGGAAATTCCCATGGGAATTGGAATAATCCTGGGATGGCCCAGCCCAGCCTCCAGGGATGAGGATGTGGGATTTTCCAATCATTTCAGGAAATCCTTCCCCCCTCAACCACATTCCAAAGGGATCTTCCACCTGCATCCAACCAAGCACCTCCAGCATGGAAATCCCATGGATAAAAGGATTTCTCCTATTCCGACTTCTTTCCTATCCCGAAAAAACCCAGCATGGGAAACCCTGACCGCACCAGCACAATCCTGGGAATTTCAGAAATCCCTGGAATTATGCTGGGAATGGATGGAGCAGCAGACAAAGCTGTTTTCCACCCGGATTCCCTTTTTTCCATGGGAATCCCTTCCCTAAATCCCAAACTCCAGGGCCTGCTGCCCCCTGTCCAGCTGGGAGAAGGGGGCCGTTAAGGAATTATGGAATCATGGAATTCCAGACTGTTTTGGGATGGAAGAGAGCTTAGAGATCATATGGATCCAACTGGGAAACTTGCGCTGGATCAAATCCAACAAGGAATTTCCTGAGGATGCTGGAGAAGAAGGGGCCGGACTGTGCCGAGATCCTGATTAAATCCTGTCACTCTCTGGAATTTTCCCCAGGCACATCCCATGGAAGTTTCTCCCTGTGCTCCATCATATCCAGCCCAGAGAAGGAAAAGCTCCAGAGATTCCTTGGAGCCCATTCCAGGCTCCGGGAGAGCTGGAGAGGGACTGGGAACAAGGAATGGAGGGACAGGAGCCAGGGAATGGCTTCCACTGGGAAAGGGGAGATTGGGCTGGGATCTTGGCAAGGAATTCCTGCCTGGGCTGCCCCTGATTCCCAGATTTGCTGGGGCTGCCCCTGGATCCCTGGCAGTGCCCAAGGCCAGGCTGGGATGGATTTGGATCCACCTGGGATAGCGGGAATTGCCCCAGCCCACAGGATGATCCCTCTGTTCCCGGAATTCCATGCCGGTGCAGATCCGGACTCACCGGAGAAGCTGTCCTTGTCCATGGCTATGAGATCCCGCGCCTGGTACAGGTAACAGCGCAGGTGGAATCTGTTCCCGGCTGCCAGAAGAAAGGGAAACATGGAAAAGATCCCAGGGAAAAGATATGGAAAACGTATTCCATCATTCCCAACCTCCCACCCAAGGGAATCCCAGCTTAATTCCCCCAGGGTATCCCAAGCACCGATCCCGGAGCCTGTGGATGTTCCCATGAGCACCCTCCTCCTCTCCACCCTTTTTCCATCTCTCTTTTTCCATCTTTTTCCTTGGAAAAGGATGGGAAACGTCTTTCCCGCTCCCCTGGGATCCTTACAGTCAAAAATGCAGGAGATCGTGGGTCTGTTGACTCCAAAGCTCAGGGTGGAGGCGGATTTTCCGTCGGATTTTCCATCGTCGCTCTTGTCGTCCGTCACTCCTCCCTGCAAGGAAAACAATGGAAAGTCAGGAATGCCGGGATCGCCTTCAGGATTCCCCATGGGAAGGAATTCTCCGGGATGCCCAAGAGGAGTCTGGGCCTCCAGCATTCCCCAGAATCCTAAAACTTAGATTGGAAAAGCTCTTGGAGTTCTCCTATTCCCCTCTGGCCTTGGAATATTTGCAGGAAAATGAGGGATTTCCAAGGCTGAGAATTCCCATTTGCAGATCCCACGGGAAAAAGGGGAACGGGAACAATCCTGCCAGGAGCTCTGGGAGTGAGAGGCAGCCAGGATGCCCCAGAATGGGAGCAGCTCTTGGAAAACACCACGGAGCTGCTTTTATCCCAAAGGGATCAACTCTGGATTGGAGGGAAAGACAGAGCAAGGAAAGACTGGGAAAAAAATGCCAAACAGGAGAGGAAAAAAATTCCATAAAAACACAGAATGGGAGCTTTGTGCTGCTTTGGCTCTCACAGAACCATTGGAAAAGCGGCGGATTGGGAAATCCAGAGTGCGGAGAAAGGCAGGAACAAACAGGGAAAACAGGGAACCAACAGGGCGGATAACGGGATAACGGGAAGCTGATAACGAGCGGCCGATAACGAGCGGCCGATAACATTCCCAGGTGGAAATTTGGGAATGGGAGAAGCTGTTCCCTACCAGAGCCCCTTCCAAGGCGAAGACGGCAGCGGGGCCGGTGCGTTCCAGAGGCTCCATCCGGCGTCTCCAGCGGCGCCGGCGGAAGGCGTCGGAGCGGCGCTGCTGGAGGTGGAAGCGCCAGCCGAAGAGGGAAGCGTATTCCCAACCGTCCCCATCCAGCTCCTCCTGCTTGTGCTGCCGGACAGGGATCGCAGGGATCAGGTTTTCCAGGATTGATCCAGAAGGTGGATTTAGGTTTTTTGGGATTGTTGCTGGATACGGTTGTTCCGCCCCAGGTTTTCCCTGGGTCTCCCCCGGGTTGGAATCGTGGAATGGAGTCATGGAATTGTTTAGGGATAACAGGAATATTGAGGTTGGGAAAGATCTCTGAGGTCATTTAGTTAAGGCTGGGAAATGCATTGGAGATCGTCATGGAATCATGGAATGCTTGGAGTGGGAAAGGGACCCTAAATCCCATCCCATTCCAACCCAGGGACAGCTCCCAGGATCCCAGCTGGATCCAAATCCACCCCAATCCAGCCTTGGGCATTCCCAGGGATTCAGGAACAGCCCCAGCAAATCTGGGAATTGCAGCCCAGGCAGGAATTCCTTGCCAAGATCCCAGCCCAATCTCCCCTTTCCCAGTGGAAGCCATTCCCTGGCTCCTGTCCCTGCAGCCCTTGGCCCCAGTCCCTCTCCAGCTCTCCTGGAGCCCCTGCAGGGACTCTCAGCATTCCCTGCATTTTGCCCTTCTCCAGGGGAACCAGCCTGGCTCCAGAGCCAAAATCCTGGAATGATTTGGGTTGGAAGTGACTTTAAATCCCATCCCATTCCCACCTCATCCATGGGCAGGGACACTTCCCTATCCCAGGTTGCTCCAAGCCCCAGTGTCCGGCCTGGCCTCGGGCACTTCCCAGGATGGAGCTGGATTCTCCCAATCCATTAACACTGCTGGATCCACCACTGGGAATGCAGCCCTTCACCAATCCCTGGGATGATTCCCACTTGGAGCGGGATCGCTGGAACTCCAGCAGATCCACTTCCCATCCCGCTTTTCCCTTTGCCATCATCCCGACCCCCTCCCACCCCCCCCCCCCCCAGCTCTGCCACCTCTGGAATTTCTCCCTGGATCATCCACACCAGTCCCTGGGAGGTTTTTCTCCCAGTGACACCCACAGCAAACGGGGTGACTACAATTATCCCGAAAAATTTCTGGGAAGGGAGACAAGTGGCCTTAGGAAGCGGCAGGGGGCGGAGGAGCCCGAGTGGCATTCCCGGTCCAATGGCACCATCTAGAGGGAAGCGGGATAGGGACAACCCGGGAACATCGGCCCTCCCTCCTTTCCCACACTCCAGGACTCTCCTGGATGTCCCCATCCCACTCCACATCCCGGTCAATCCCTCCGGAACATTGCCCACCCCTGGGAACGCGGAGTTTTCCACCGGAAACCGGGACGATCCCTCCCCAAATCTCCAAGGAAAAGCAGATCCCGCCAAAGCCGGGCACCCACCCGATCCGGTGGCACCTTTTCCTGGCCCATCCCACCTTTCTCATGGCTTCCATGTGCTCCAGGTCGCGCCGGCGGAGCCGCACCCAGCGCCGGCGCCGGTTGGTGTGGAACATCTTCTCCGCCGGCACCCAGGCCTTGGGCTTGCGCTCCGGCGGGATCGTGATCCCGTATTCCCAGCCTTGGGAAGAAGGGAATTGCTGGTGGAGGTGGGAGAAGAGCTTCCCCCCCACCCCAGCCTTGGCTCCCAGCAGGAATCTTCAATGCTGAATCCCACAAAATTTCCCAGCTGGATTTCCGTCCTGTTGGATGGCTAATCCATCCCTCTGAAATGCCCAGGGATGGATCCGTGGTGTCCTTGGCTCCAAATCCCACCCTGGAGACTCTTCCCTCCCATCAGTCCAATCCTTGGAACCATCCTAGCACTCTCCAGCCTGCTGTTTTCCATTTCTTTTCCACCAGGATCTTCCCAGATTATCCCAGCACTGCCTTTGGGAATTCCCAGAATTCCCATCCCACAGCTCCAGGCAGAGACACGGGAAAAGGATCCCCCAGAGCCTGATCCCTTCTCCTGGTCCAGTTCCCACAGCCAGGGGAATGTTCTCATCCATGGACCACAGAAAGAAATCCCAAACTTCCCAAATCCCAGATCCCAAAATTACCCAACCCAGGATCCCAAAATTCCATCTTTGGTACCTTTCTCATCCACAGCCCTGTTGAGATCCGTATCCCATTCCACATCTTCCCACTTCCAGCCTGGAGGACACTCGATCTCATCCTTGGGCAGGACCTTCTCCCCATTCTGTGGGACACAGGGAATTTACCCTCAAACCCATCCCTAAATTTCCCCTGGGATTCCAGACCGGCTCCCAGAATTCCCAGTTTTCCCTCACCACATCCGTGTAGGAATCGGTCATGTGGATCCACTGCCCTCCGGGAAGCCGGACCTGGTTCTCAAACACCTCCTCCACGAAGCTCAGGTGTCCGGCGTCCACGTCGTGCAACAGTCTGAATCCCGGGAATACCCAAAATCAGGGATTCTCCATCCCGCTCTCCTGCGCCATCCTCGGCGCTCCCAAATTTCTCCCGCCCCTCCAAGCAACGTTTCCCCTCAGGAAAAACCCAAACCAGGATGAAAAATCCCACCCCAAAGCTCCTCAGTTTTGGAGCGTCCCAAGATTTGGACAAGAGGGAATCACATCCATGAGCGCAGACGAGGAACCCTGGGGACATCCCAGATTTTGGGATTCCCGGGAATTTCCAGTGGAAAAGCCCCACTCACGTCTTTTCCGGGCAGACGAACCAATCCCCGGCCCAGGTCCATCCCACGGAAGGCCGGAAGCTGTCCTTGGGAAGCTTGATCCGGCCGGTGACGTCAGAATATTTGGGATAAGTGAGGCCGGTGGTGCCCCAGTTCCCCACCAGCGCCAGCTTGGTCTGGTTCTCGTACTGGGAGAGCCAAAAAAAAGATGGATTTGGGGTCGGAATAACAGAATTCCATGAATAATCCCATAGAATCCCATGAATAATCCCTGCTGAGGGACAGACCTCCTGGGAAAAGCCCAACCCATTCCATGGCATCCCGATTTTCCCGTTTTCAGGGACAATGCAGCTCTGTGGCTCATTCCCAACTTTCCCCTCAGCATTCCAGCCTGAGCTGGTGGAAACAGCTCCTCCTTCCCACAGTTTTTAGGGAACGATGAGGTTTTAGGTCCAGCCCAGCCCCTTTTCCCACCGGGATGGGGATCCCTTGGGAATGCTCACTGTTTCGGCAAAGACGGAGAGTTTTCCCTCGGCGAATTGGTTGAATTCCTTCTCATCCACGGCCAATCCAAACCAGAGCCGCACCCGGATCTGCGCCGGGATCCGCGGCCCCATCGCCTCCTCCTGCGGGTACTGCCAAGGAAAAGATCCCCAGGAAGGGATTCATGGGAATTCTCGGAGGTTGGAAGGGTGGGAATGAGGGTTCCTGGATGGGGCAGGTGGGACGTGGAGCAGTTGGGATAATGTCAGGAGTGGGTGGAGCGCTTTGAGATTGTGGAATTGAGGTTGGAAAAGACCTTAGGGATTATCCCAATGCCACCATCAACATCCCTAAAATGTGTCCCCAGCTGACCTTGAGGAGCTTCAAAATTCCAGTGGTCCTAGACAGCATCAGGGACAGGGTCAGGGACAGGGTCAGGGACAGGACCAG
>NW_005087677.1:226846-252293 GCF_000331425.1 Pseudopodoces humilis | reverse complement strand
ACCTTGAGGAGCTTCAAAATTCCAGTGGTCCTGGACAGCATCAGGGACAGGGTCAGGGACAGGACCAGGGTCAGGGACAGGATCAGGGATAGGATCAGGGACAATGACACAGAAAGGTCAGGAACAGGGAAAAGGACAGGGAACAGTTCAGGGACATGAACAGGGACAAGGACATGGACAGGGACATGAACAGGGACAAGGACATGGACAGGGACATGATCAGGGGGATGGACAGGGAGAATGTCAGGGAGAGGGAGAGGGACAAGGACAGGGACAAGGACAAGATCAGGAACAGGGATAAGGACATGGAAAGAGAGAAGTTCAGGGAGAGGGACAAGGTCAGGGTCAGGGAGAGGGACAGGGACAAGATCAAGGACAGGGTCAAGGACAGGGACAGGGATAGGGAAAAGGACATGGACAAGGTCAGGAACAGGGAAAAGGACAGGGACAAGGACATGGACATGAACAGAGAAAAGAACATTGACAGGGAGAAGGACAGGGACAAGGATAGGGAGAGAGACGGAGACAAGCTCAGGGACAAGGACAAGGACAAGGACAGGTTCAAGGATAGTAAAAGGGACATGGACAAGCTCAAGGAAAAGGACAAGGACATGGAAAAGGTCATGGACAAGGACAAGGTCAGGAGCAGGGAAAAGAACAAGGTCAAGGACAGGGACAAGTCCAAGGACAAGGTCAGGGAAGTGGACAGGGACACAGTCAAGGACAGGGAGAGGGACATGGACAAGCTCAGGGACAAGGACATGGACAAGGACATGGAAAAGGAAAGGGACAAGGTCAGGGACATGGACAGGGACAAGGACAAGGCCAGGGACACCCTCCAGGGTCAGGACAGCAAACCCAACTCACACATTCAGCAAAACCAGGAACAATCTCCAGGAATTTTTTCCTCACTGCCCTTTTTCCCTCCGTCCCAGCCACTTTTTCCCACTCTGAGAGCTGCTAGTTTTCCATCCGAAAATCACGGATAAGGAAAAATCCCAGTTTTGAGATTTGAGTTCATTTTTGGTGTCGGCGGGGTTTGGGAATGGGGATTTTATTTCATTTATTTTATTTCCCTTTTTTTTTTTTAACTTGTTCCATCCTAATTTCCTGCTTCTAGAAGATATTTCCTGCTACCCGAAAATATTTTCCAGACCTGAAATATCCTTGGAGATGGGAAAAGCTCGGAAAGTGCTTGGGAGAGGAGGCAGCAGCCAAAACTTTCCGGAGCGGCAAAGGGTTGGGAATTTGGAAAAATATAAAAAAATGAAAAAAATAAAATGGATTTTCCCCCCCCAAAAAAGCACAAACTGTGAAAAATCTTCCCTGCCTTAGAACTGCAGGATAGAGGGAGATATCCAAGGAATGTGCTGCAGATCCACGGAGGACGAGCTGGACTCCACCAGAAGCACAACTTGGAATTTTTCCTGCAGTTTCAACTGGGCTGCAATTCCCAGAGAAGTTGTGACTGCCCCTGGATCCCTGGAATTGTCCAAGGCCAGGTTGGATGGACTCAGATCCACCTGGGATAATGGAAGCTGTCCATGGATGGGGTGGAATTGTTGGGATTTAAGGTCTCTCCCAACCCAAAGCCTTCCATGATGCCATGAAAGTAGGTCTGAACATTGTGTTGGGATTTAAGCTTTCCCTGCTGGATTTTCCATCTTTTTTATTAATTTTTAGTGGAGAAACTGGAAAATCAAGATTCCACTTGGACACGTTTCCAAAGGTACCTTGAGAAAGATGGTCTGGAGCTTCCCGCAGTTCCGGCCGCAGCAGTTGGAGATGTTCCGGGAATACAGGACCTGGTGGGCCGGGATGCGGGCGAAGGCCACGCGTTTGTCCCCCTGGAGCATCCAGATGACGATGTCTGGGAGGCTGTTCTGGGGCTGGAAAACACAAATCCGCAGGATCCCGATGGGAGGGATCCACCAGCACGGCCCAGAATGGGATCGTGAAATCATGGAATGGTTTGGGTTGGGAGGGATCTTAAATCCCATCCCATTCCATGGGCAGGGACAGCTCCCACTATTCCAGCTGGATCCAGCCCCAGTGTCCAGCCTGGCCTTGGCCATTCCCAGGGATCCAGGGGCAGCCCCAGCAAATCTGGGAATTGCAGCCCAGGCAGGAATTCCTTGCCAAGATCCCAGCCCAATCTCCCCTTTCCCAGTGGAAGCCATTCCCTGGCTCCTGTCCCTGCAGCCCTTGGCCCCAGTCCCTCTCCAGCTCTCCTGGAGCCCCTGCAGGGACTCTCAGCATTCCCTGCATTTCTCCCTTCTCCAGGGGAACATTCCCAGCTCTCCCAGAAATTCTGGCTCCACGGCAGAGGGGCAGAATTCCCCTTTTCCTGCTGTGGGATCAGTCTGGAGCACATGGAGTTTCCCACCCACCAACATTCCAAATCCTTCTCCCAGGGCTGCTCCCTATTCATGAGTTGACCTCAACTCATCCATGAGCAAGACCAACCTCAACTATTCCAGCCAAACCTGGCGCCATGGGAGAATCCATGGATTTGGGAGCCAGGATCAGCCCCACTTCCCACAAAAACCCCAATGGGAAAACCAGGAAGTGTCACCTCCTCCGCCATGGCCCGGAGCCGGCAGAGCCAATCCTCAGCCTGATCCAGGATTTGGGAAAGGCTGGAATTCTCGTGCTTGAGCCTCAGGGCCACCTTCAGGATCTGCTCCAGGTGGGTGCTCCGGAAGCGGAAAAGGTTCTGATCCAGGTGGGTGCTGGATGCCTTCCCCAGGACATCGGGAAGCTTCAGGCTGCAGGGATAGGTGGGAATCAGGGATTGGGCTGGGTCGGGATACACCTTGAAGGCCATTAAGGGTCATTAAGGGTCGTTAGTTGTCATTAATCATCGTTAATGGTCACCAATCATCATTAATGATGATTGAAGGCCTATAATGGTCACTAACGGTCACCAATCATCATTAATGGTCACCAGTCATCACTTAAGTTCATTAATGATCATTAAAGGTCAGCAATGATCACTAAAGGTCATTTATGGTGATTAATGGTCATTAATGGTCACTAATGGTCATCAATCATCATTAAAGTTCATTAATGGTCACCAGTGACCATTAATGGTGATCAACAGTCAGTAATGATCACTAATAGTCACCAATCATCACTGGTGATTGTTAATGGCCATTAATAATTATTAAAGGTCATTAATGGACACTAGTCATCATTAAAGGTCATTAACGATCATTAAAGGTCATTAATGGTCAGCAATGATCATTAAAGGTTATTAATGGTGATTAATGGTCACTAATGGTCACCAAACATCATTCATGGTCATCGATGACCATTAAAGGTGATTAATGGTCAGTCATAATCATTAATGTTCATTAGTGGTCACCAGTCATCATTAGTGGTGATTAATGGTTATTAATGATCATTAATGGTCACCAATCATCATTAATTGTCACTAATCATCAAAAATGGTCATTAATCCATCCCAAATCCACCCCCAATAGCTGATCCAGCTTCCTGTGGGATTTTAAGGCCGTTTTTAATGGTTTCTCCATATTTTCAGTGAGTTTCCAAGGAATCGAGAAACCACCAAAGATATTTGGGAACAGGAAGAGCAAAAGAGCCGGGATTGCCCCTGGAATCAGGATGGGAATGAGCCCCACCCACATTTTAATATCCATTGATCCCAGCTCCTGGAAAAATGGATCAGGTGCCAAACTGGGAGGTTTTCCTGTAAAATTCAAGGATTTATGGATCCGCTGCTATAAATGAACTTCCTGTTCCCGGCTCCTGAGCTGAAAATCAGGATTTCCTCCGGAAAAAATAGATGGAGAGAAAGATAAATTTATTTTTAGGCCCTGGAGAGGTTTGGAAATGAGATTTTTAAGGATGAGACATTCCCACCTCGGGAATTGGGATTGGGATCTGTAAATCCCAGTTTTTATTGCAGGTAAATAGGGAGAACATGGAATTATGGAATGGTCTGGGATCTTCCACTATCCCAGGTTGCTCCAAGCCCTGTCCAGCCTGGCCTTGGACACTTCCAGGGATGAGGATTTGGAGTGAGGGGGAATGAGAAGGGAAAAGGTGGGAAAAGTGGGAAAAAGGGGGGAAAGGGAGGGAGAGGGAGGGGAAAAAAAGAAAAAAAAATGGTGGAAAGGAGAAACAGGGAAAAAAAGGGAAAAAAGGCAAAAAAGGGGGAAAATGGGGGAAAAAACAAAACTAGGAAAAAACAGGAAAAAGAGAAAAATGGAAAAAAGGGGAAGAGAGGAAAAGGGAAACAAGGGAGAAAAGGGGGGAAATGAAAAAAGGGGGGATATGGAGGAAAAAGGGAAAAAACTGAAAAAAGGGGAAAAACAAAAAAAAGGGAAAGGGGAGTAGGGGAAAAGGGGAGAAAAGGAAAAGAAATTAAAAGGGAGAAAAAGGGAGAAAAAGGGAAAAGAAGGGAAAAAAGAGGAAAAAGAAAGAAATATAAAAAAGGGGAAGGGAGAAAAGAAAATAGCAAAAAAAAAATGGAAAAGGGGAGAGGGGAAAAAAGAGTGAAAAGGAAAAACTGGAAAAAAGGTAAAAAATTAATAAAAGGAAACTGGGAAAAGGCAGGAAATAGGGGAAAGGAGAGGAGAAATTAGAAAAAAAAGAAAAAAGGTGGGAGAAGGCAGGAAAAGGAACTAAAAAGGGATAAAAGGGAAAAGGGGGGAAAGGGAAAAAAAGGGAGGAAAAGGTGCGAAAAAAGAGGAAAATTGGAGGAGAAAAAAGGAGGAAAACTGGGAAAAGAGAAGGGAAAGGTGGGAAAAGGGAGAAAAAATGAGGGAAAAAAGGCAGGAAAAGGAGAATAGGGGTGGAGGCAGTGGTCCCTTACAAGATCAAGAAGAAAGGTCAGGAAAGGTTTCCCATCCCGAATTCCCAAATACCTGCAGTCGGCAATGACGTCATCGAGCAGTTGGGATCCCAGGGCCTCCAGCTCTGTTGGAGAGCGGTTGGATTTCAGGGCCACCAGGACCTTCTCCAGGTTTGCTTCCTGCAGGAAAAATGGGGATCAGGAGTTACGGAATCACCTGGAATCCCATCCCGCTTCCAGGACATTTCCAGCAAGGGGTTGAGGAAGCTCCCTGGGATCAGAGATCCACTCCGGGTCCCACCAGGGATCTGCATCCAAAATTTTTGGAGATCCAGGGGAACCAACAGGGAAATCTGACGGGAAATGTCAGAAATCACTCAGGAGCTGAAGGATGGCGCCTGGATCCCTGGAATTGTCTCCAGGTCGGACAGGGCTTGGAGCAACCTGGGATCGTGGCAGGAATCCCTGAACATGGAATGGGATGGGATTTAAGGTTTCTCCAAACCCAAACCATTCCAGGATTCTGGAGCAGCTGTGCTCTGGGAGAGCTGGGAATGTTCCCCTGGAGAAGGGCAAAATGCAGGGAATGCTGAGAGTCCCTGCAGGGGCTCCAGGAGAGCTGGAGAGGGACTGGGGCCAAGGGCTGCAGGGACAGGAGCCAGGGAATGGCTTCCACTGGGAAAGGGGAGATTGGGCTGGGATCTTGGCAAGGAATTCCTGCCTGGGCTGCAATTCCCAGATTTGCTGGGGCTGCTGATCCCTGGATCCCTGGGAATGCCCAAGGCCAGGTTGGATCCACCTGGGACAGTGGGATGGGTGGGAATGGAATGGGATTTAAGATCCCTTCCCACCCAACCCATTCCAGGATTCTGTGACTCCATGAAGCTCCTCCTCCAGCGGACACACTGAATCTGTGTCACCAGACACTCCCCACCCGCAGGTGGCCTCTGTCCCCTCCCGGTGTCACCAGGGATGTTCCCAGGATGTTCCCGAGCACTCACCAGCCGCTCGGCTCCGTGGAGCAGGAGGTTCTGGGCGTCCATGCGGTGGCTGATGTCCTCCCAGTAGGAGGAGAGCACCACCACCGGCTTCACGTTCCCCCAGGGCAGGTAATAGTAGTGACAACCTGGGGGACAGCACGGTGTCACCTCGGGATAATGGGATCCACCCCTCGGGAGCCGGGGATGAAGGGGGAAGAGCGGGATTGGGATGGGAATTTGCCACTGAAGGTGTTTGGGAGAAAGGTGGGAATGGTGCTGTGCAAATCCTTGAGATGTCACCAACATCCGATGGGATCTGACTCCGCAGCTCTGGCAGGGATGCCAGAAACCAGCTCAACATTCCTGGTGGGATGAGGATGGGAGCCAGGGAAAGGCCAGGGAAAGGTGCTCCCAAAAACCACTTCACGGAGCAGAGAGAAGTCTCAGCTTCCCTGCTCCTTCCCAGACACAAATTCCCGATGGCTGAGGTGGGAAAACTCTCTGGAGTTGTCTGGTCCAAGCAGGGACACCTTCAGCAGGATCACCTGGACACAACCTCTGGCTTCCCCTGGATCCCTGGAAGTGCCCAAGGCCAGGCTGGACATTGGGATTGGATCCAGCTGGGATGGTGGGAGCTGTCCCTGCCCATGGATGGGGTGGGATGGGATTGGATTGAAGGTAATTTCCAACCCAAACCATTCCAGGATTCCGAAGCACCTCTGCTCTGGGAGAGCTGGGAATGTTCCCCTGGAGAAGGGCAAAATGCAGGGAATGCTGAGAGTCCCTGCAGGGGCTCCAGGAGAGCTGGAGAGGGACTGGGGCCAAGGGCTGCAGGGACAGGAGCCAGGGAATGGCTTCCACTGGGAAAGGGGAGATTGGGCTGGGATCTTGGCAAGGAATTCCTGCCTGGGCTGCAATTCCCAGATTTGCTGGGGCTGATCCCTGGATCCCTGGGAATGCCCAAGGCCAGGTTGGGATGGACTTGGATCCACCTGGGACACAGCAGAACGCTCCCCTACCCACAAAACCAAACAACCTTCAAGCCCCTCCCAACCCAAACCATTCCATAATTCTGGGATTCTCTTCCGCCAGCCGGGTTCGGATCATCCCAAAGGACGGGATCCGTGCCGTGCTCACCATCGAAGACGGCCCGGCTGTACTGGGTGGTGGAGGCCAGGGGCAGGCAGGTGGTGTCGAACTTGTTGCCGTAATTCCCGATGCTGACCTCGAACTGGATGGCGCCGTCCACGCCCTGGAGCATCGTGGCCGAGTAGAAGGCGGCAAAGAGGGAATATTTCCGTCGGCGCAGGTATTTCTGGAATACGGATGGGAACTGGATGTGGAGGAGATGCTGCTGATGATCTCCAGGAGGTTGAGCTGGGAGAGGCTGGAGGGTAAATCCTGAGGAGCGGCTGAGGGAGGTTGAAATGGACTGAAGAACCAGGAAAAGCTGAGGGAGGTGGGAATGGTCTGGAGAACTGGAAAAAGCTGAGGGAGCTAGGAAGGGACTGGAGAACCAGGAAAAGCTGAGGGAGCTGGGAATGGTCTGGAGAACCAGGAAAAGCTGAGGGAGCTGGGAAAGGGGCTCAGTCTGGAAAAAACAGGGATCCAGAGGGACCTTCTGGCTCTCCACAACTCCCTGGAATGTTGGAACCAGGTAGGAGAGGGGATCTGATCCCAGGGAATAACAGGAAAAGAGGGAACAGCCTCAGGCTGTGCCAGGATCAGCTCAGGCTGGACAGCAGCAGGAATTTCCTCATGGAAAAGGCAGTAAGGGATTGGGAGCACCCAGGGAGGTTGGGAATCCTCATCCCTGGAGGTGTCCAAGGAATTCCTGGATGTGGCTCTCAGTGCCGAGGTGGGAATCGGGCACAGCTCAGACTCGATGACCTTGGAGAGCTTTTCCAGCATCAGTGATCCTGGGACGGGAATTCTCTTGCAGGGGGAAAGACAAACTTTGCAGCACAGGAATTTTGGGAGGATTTTAGGAAAACCAGATGGAAGAGGAGGCTGCAACTTCTCATGGAAAAGGAGCCAAAGGAGGAAATCTGAGAGAGCCGGAATGAAGGGAAATCTCCCACAATGTCATGGGAGACCTTGACAGGTCTAAAGGAGCTCCAGGAGAGCTGGGAATGTTCCCCTGGAGAAGGGCAAAATGCAGGGAATGCTGAGAGTCCCTGCAGGGGCTCCAGGAGAGCTGGAGAGGGACTGGGGCCAAGGGCTGCAGGGACAGGAGCCAGGGAATGGCTTCCACTGGGAAAGGGGAGATTGGGCTGGGATCTTGGCAAGGAATTCCTGCCTGGGCTGCAATTCCCAGATTTGCTGGGGCTGATCCCTGGATCCCTGGAAATATCCAAGGCCAGGCTGGACACTGGGGCTCAGATCCACCTGGGATCAGAGATTTGTCATTGCCCATGCAACAAGATCAGCTTCAAAGTCCATTCCCACCCAAACCATTCCATGATCCCACAATTCCATGCCCACCATGACCAGCTCAGATGGATCAACTTGGGCACTTTGGAGTGGAAATCCAGCAGGAAACTCCCTCCAGGAGCTCATGGAGCATGGGAAAACCCCCACCCATGGCTGACATCCCCTCCATAGCATCCCACGTGCCAATCCCAGAGATTTTCCAGAAATTCCAATACCTCCACCCTCAGGATGTCATCGGCAGGAATCTCCTCCACCTTCTGCTCCATGTGCTCCACCAGTTTGGTCTCCAGCTCCACCAGGATCCGGCCCCGATAGGCGACCCCCTCGCCCTTAGGATAGACCAGGAACAGGCGTCAGGATCCCGGAATTCCCTTCCCGAGACCGAGCTCTGCCTTTGCTTCCAAGGAGCTCCACTGCGAGCACCAAGCACAGGCAAAGAATTCCAGCCGGCGCTTCCGAGATGGAATTTTGGGAGCAGAGCAGGATCGGGAGGCATTAGCGGGAATTGCCGGGAGCGGGAAACGCAGCGCAGGCTCCTGATGATAAAGCCAGGTTGGATTAGAAGCAGCTTTTTTTTTTTGGAAAAAGAGGAGCTGGAGGGTTATTTTGGGATGTGCCGGGAAGCAGCCGATGTCACCTTTCCCAAATTGAGCGTCTCGTAGGGATCGGGAAATCCGGTGAATTCCCGGGGGCTGCCGTACAGGTTGATGTAGCAGGGCCCGAAGGTCGGCAGGAATCCCAGCCCGTCATCCACTGGGAATGGCAGGGAAAAGAGGGATTAGGGATTCCTGGAGGCACCTTGGGAATGCGTCACGCTTGCTGAAGGATCACAGGGATCACACAGCTGGAGGCGACCAAAATCCTGGAATTTCCACCCATTTGGAATCCCACAACCTCACCTTGGAGCTGGAGGGTGTGGCGCTGAATCCTGGGAATTCCCAATCCCAGGAAAATCCCCATGGAAAAGGGCAGGGTCAGAGAGGGTTCAGACCATAGTAAGAGTGACAGAAGAGAGGGAAGAGCCTCAGGATGTGCCAAGGGAAGTTTGGGTTGGATTTTTGGGAAAATTCCTTCCTGGAAAGGCCTGTTCCCATCCCTGGAGGGACTGAACATCCCTGTGGATGTGGCACTTGGGGACACGGATACGGATTTGCCTTGGCAGCCAATGGATCGGAGGGATTTTCCAATCCTGTGATTCCATGAGGAGAACCACTCGTTTTTATGGAATTTTGAGCGGGAATCCTGCCCTGAGCTCCGTGCGCCCAGCTGGCTCCACATTCTGGACACGACAGAATCCCGGGAATCCCCAAACCGGAGCCATTCCCTTTTCCCGAGGTGCCCAACTCATCCCAGCTCATCCTCCCCCTCCATCCTCAGAGAGCGGAACCAGCAAAACCAGTCCCGGGAGGTGCTGGAAAACTGGGATGTTACTGGGAACGTACGGTCCGAGGGTTTCAGAGGCTTCACAGGAGCAGGAAACTCATCTGAGGCACAAAGAGAGGGAGAGAGGTTGGGAAAGGTTGGAAGAGGAGCATGGAAAAGGGATGGAGATGGGAATGAGGGTGGAGATTCCCGCAGGCTTTAGTGTGGAGAGACAGAGAGTGAAAGTGAGAGGTTTTTTAATGGAATCATGGAATTATGGAATGGTTGGGGTGGGAAGGGACCTTAAAGCCCATCCAGGTGCATCCAGAGACACTTCCCACTATCCCAGGTCGTTCCAAGCCTTGTCCAACCTTGGACAATTCCAGAGGCTGTGGGATTGGAGCAGGATTGGAGCTTCTCTGAGTGGCATTCCCAGGCATTTCCTTGGGAAAATCCCAGTGGTGGGAAGGGAAATGCCAATCCTGGATTCTCCTCCATTCCCATCCTCCCTCCTGGCCTCTCTCTCTCTCTCCAGCCCATCCCAGGATCTGTGTTGCGATTTGGGAAGAGGGGACTGGACAGTGCCAGGGGTAGGACACGGGTGGAGCCTCTGGATCGTGTCCTGATCCATGGAATCATGGAATGGCTCTGAAAGACCTTAAAGCTCATCCTATTCCATGGGCAGGGACACATCCCACCATCCCAGGGTGCTCCGTGCTTTTTTCCAACATGGCCATCCCGTGTCCCTACGGCTCACACGGAGGTCACAAAGCCAAGTGCGGAATTCCCGCTGGGATCGCGGATTCCATGGAAGCGCTGCCAATGGGAAAAGCTCATGCACGTGGAAGCTCCAAGCCCTCGGCAGCTCCAAAGCCATGTCCCAAATTCCCGCCCTCCCACCTGGCACCGGTGACAGTGACGGTGACAGTGACATCCGGCTGAGCCCTGCCGTGCCTGGGCATCCTGAACCTCAGAAAATTCCCAGGATTCGGAGCAGCACGGGCTGGATGGGAATTCCCAGCCTGTGACAGTCCCTAAATGTCACCTCAGTGGGGCCACTGGGGGGCGTGGCCTCTGCCAGCAGCGGTGTCACCATGGGTGTCACCAACCTCCAGCACCCACGGGCCTGCAGCCTCCATGCCCCATTCCCAAGAATCCACCCAATCCCAAAAATCCAGAGGGGTTGGATCCATCCAGGAATGGGGCACGGCTTGGAGCGACCCCATCGCACGTCCCCAGGAGGGGATGGTGACAGCTGTGACGTCCCCAGAGCCACCACCAACCTCCAGCCACGCCATGGACCTGCAACTTCCTTCCCCTATTCCCAAGAATCCACCCAATCCCAAAAATCCAGAGGGGTTGGATCCATCCAGGAATGGGGCACGGCTTGGAGCGACCCCATCGCACGTCCCCAGGAGGGGATGGTGACAGCTGTGACGTCCCCAAAGCCACCACCAACCTCCAGCCGTGCCATGCAGCTCCTCCAAGGCCATGCATCCCAAATCCCGGCCCGCTTCCCGCCCTTACCCTCCAGCTCCCCGCCGGGGGCCGAAATCTTGGACATTCCGAGGAAAGCGGTGCCGATGACGTCATTGTGCGTCAGACGGTCCCTGCGAGGTGACATCGTCACTTTGGGGACCGCGGTGGGGGGGATGTCCCCATGCCCTTCCCTCCGCTCCGGGCACTGGGAATTCCACTGGGAATTCCACTGGGAATGCCCTTCCCCGCTCACCAGTCGGTCACACGGATCCTCATCCGCTCGCACATGGAAGGGAACTGGGAAAAGGGATACGGGAAGAGGGTGAGTGGCGCTGGGGACAGCGGGAGGGGACCTTGGGGACACCGTGAAGGGACCTTGGGGACACCGGCGCTCACCATGGCCGGCAGCGTCAGGCACTGGTTCCACTGGGGGTTGGCGTTTTTCTCCAGGATCCGGGAGTACAGCTGGAATGGAGGGATGGGAAGAGGGAAAAGTTGGTGTTGCCCCAAGAAAGCGGCTGCTGGTGCAGTTGATGGAGTTGGGAAACCTCAGATTCCTTAAAATCCAGCTTCAGCTTCCCTAAAATCCACCCTCAGATTCCTTAAAATCCAGCCTTAGATTCCCAAAATTTGAGGCTCAAATTCCCTCAAATCCAGCTTCAGATTCCCTAAAATCCAGCCTCAAGTTCCCCAAAATCCAGCCTTAGATTCCCAAAAGCTGAGGTTCACATTGCCCCAAATCCAGTCTCAAATTCCCTAAAATCCAGTCTCAGATTCCCTAAAATCCATCCTCCATTCCATGGGGTTCCTAAGCCCCCCAGCACAAGATGTTTTGGATTTCCCAGGGATCTTCCCACCTTGGGATCAGCAGGATCACGTTTGCCCCATTCCAGGAGCAAATTCCCCCATACCAAGACCAAATTCCCTCATTCCAGGACCAAATTCTCCCATTCCAGAGCCAAATTCCTCCATTCCAGGACCGAATTCCCCCATTCCAGGACCGAATTCCTCCATTAAAAGACCAAATCTGCTCATTCCAGGTCCAGGCTTGGGGATCCACAGGGAATGTCCCACTGCCATCCCAACCCTGAGGATATCCTGGTGCCATCCCAATCCCAAAGATCTGGGTGGGAATGTCCCACTGCCATTCCCAATCCCAAATTCCTGGGGACCCTCCCACTGCCATTCCAGCTCCAAGGACATCCCACTGAAATCCCAGTCCCAAAAATCTGGGTGGGAATGTCCCACTGCCATTCCCAATCCCAAAGACATCCCACTGAAATCCCAATCCCAGAGACCCAGGAGGTCTCTGGATCTCACTGAAATCCCAATCCCAAAGATCTGGGTGGGAATGTCCCACTGCCATCCCAACCCTGAGGACCATGAGAGATCATCCCGCAGCCATTCCCAATCCCAGGATCATCCCGCTGTTATCCCAGCCCCGGGAACACCGCGCTGCCATCCCAATCCCGGCTTCCTCCCGCTGCCATTCCCAGGATCCTGGCGGATCCCGCTCCACTGACCGTTTTCCCGGCAAAGCTGACTTCCACAAAGGGATCCACCAGGTTCTTCTTGTTGCTCTCGAAGCCGAAGATCTGCCGGACGTTGTCCATGACGGCGTCATCCACTGGGAAAAGAGGGAGATGCCAAAACCCACGGAATTCCGCGGCATCCGGAGGGTCCCAGCTGGGGATGAGTATTCCCATGGAGGAGATGCTCTCCAGGCGGGAAAAGCAGGGGGATAAAACCAGTTTGGAGCAGTAAGAAACCTCTCCCATAAAACCGCCCGATATCCTTGGATTGAGATACGGATCTTTCCCTTCTCCGGGCCGTAATTCCCGCCTGGAATGTCGCGATTCAGAGAGATCTGAAGGAAAAACCTACTCTGGGGCAAATCCTCGGCTTTGAAGATCTTGAGGCAGAACTGGGCCCCCCTGAGGGTGACCCCGGTGGGGCGCAGCAGATTGGCCTCGATGTCCTCCTTGTCCTCGGCCGCCTCCTTCTTCTCCAGCTGAGGGAAGAGGACAAAGGGAAAAGTCACCCCGGATTCGGGAATGGGCAGGAAAATCCCCAATGGGAGAAGTTGGGTGGATTTGTCGTTCCTGGGAGTGCCCAAGGTGAGGTTGGAGGGGGTGTGAGCAACCTGGGATAGTGGGAGGGATCCTCAACATGGAATGGGGTGGGATGGATCCAAACCCAAACCATTCCAGGATTCTGGAGCCCCTCTGCTCTGGAGCCAGAATTTCTGGGAGAGCTGGGAATGTTCCCCTGGAGAAGGGCAAAATGCAGGGAATGCTGAGAGTCCCTGCAGGGGCTCCAGGAGAGCTGGAGAGGGACTGGGGCCAAGGGCTGCAGGGACAGGAGCCAGGGAATGGCTTCCACTGGGAAAGGGGAGATTGGGCTGGGATCTTGGCAAGGAATTCCTGCCTGGGCTGCAATTCCCAGATTTGCTGGGGCTGCTGATCCCTGGATCCCTGGGAATGCCCAAGGCCAGGTTGGACATTGGGGTTGGATCCACCTGGGATGGTGGGAGCTGTCCCTGGGTGGGAATGGGTGGGATTTAAATCCCCCCCAAACCATTCCATGATTCCATGAGAAAATGCAGCGCTTTTCCCTCAAAATGGGGAAGATCCAAGCTGTGGCTTCCCTGGGAATGGTGGTGCGGATTGGTGGATGTTGGCTGGAATATCCCAGGGCTGGAATTCCCCAGGGCTGGAATTCCCCAGGGCTGGAATATCCCAGAGCTGGAATGCCCCAGGGCTGGAATGTCCCAGGGCTGGAATATCCCAGAACTGGAATATCCCAGGGCTGGAATATCCCAGGGCTGGAATATCCCCCCATTCCCAGCTGGAATACTCACGGGAGCTTCGTCTCCAGGCCCCAGCACGCAGGCGCTGACCTTCAGGTAGCCCTTGGCTCCCGCGGAAAAATCCTCCGGATCCGAGAGGAGCAGCCACTTCCTGCGGAAAGCGTGTTCTGCGGGAAAACGTGGGAAACCGGGAATTAGTCCCCAGGTGTGCAGGGAGGTCAGGGATGCTCCCGGATGAAAATCATGGAATGGGATAAGGGAATATTTCAGTTCCTTTTCAAAGAAAGGGACCAGGGAAGAGGGAGGGGTTTTTTTTGGAATTCCCAGAGAAGTTGTGGATGCTCCATCCCTGGAAGTGTCCAGGTCGGATGGGATTTTTCCCTGGATGGAACCGGATGATCCAGAAAGTTCCTTCCCACCCAAACCATTCCGGGATTCCAGGATCGTGGATACAGGGTTCCTCTAGGGAAGAGTTGGGATGTGTGGGCGCATTTCCCGAAAAAAATGAAGGAGTTTCCCGAGGCTCACTTGGCTCGGAGTAAACGGTCTCCACGTCCATCTGCGGGATTAAAGGAAAAGGAGATTCCAGAGTTCATCCAGAGCGGGAAACTCCGGGAAAAGGGGATCTGATCTTACCCGGAATTCCCCGATCACTGAATCCGTGCGGAACGATCGAGAATCCACGACCTGAAAATGAGGGAAAAAGGGGAATCCGACCCAAATCCTGCCGGGATGGGGGATCCTGGGGAACAGGGGGTTTTTCCCTGGAAAGGGGAGAATTCCAGGTTTTCCCAACACTCACCATGAGGAAAATGGGAGCATCGAACAGCTCCGATGGGGAGTCGAAAACATTGAAGAAAAAAGTCTGTGGAAAACCAGGATGAGGATGAGTTATCCCAGTTTTCCCCCTGGAGCTCATTCCCACATCCCGGCCTCTCCCAGGAATCGTTGGAGCAGGAATTCCCGCTGACCTCATCGAAGAAGGGGCTGTTCCCTTTCCGGATCCGCGTTCTCCGCGTTTGTCCGGCCACCGTCACCTTCACCACCGGCCGGATCTGGATCCCGGGAAGCTGCCGGGCCTCGATGACCCTCACCCGGATCTGGGATGGGATGGAGGACAGGGAATTAGCAGGATGGGAATCACCGGGATCATCCCACGGGATGGAGGACAGGGAATCACTGGGATCATCCCATGGGATAGAGGACAAAGAATCACTGGGATGATCCCATGGGATGGAGAACGAGGAATCATCAGAATGGGAATCACCGGGATCATCCCATGGGATGGAGGACAGGGAATCACCAGGATCTGGGATGGGATGGAAGGCAAAGAATCACCAGGATCATCCCATGGGTAGAAAACAGGGAATTACCGGGAGATGGGATGGGATGGGATGGGATGGGATGGGATGGGATGGAAAACAGGGAATCACTGGGGTTTGGGATGGGACGGAGGACAAGGAACCAGCAGGATCATCCCACAGGATGGAGGACAAGGAATCTCCAGGACAACCTGCAGGATTTTATGGGAACAGCTCACCCCACCTGGAAGTCCTGTGGTTTGTTGGATAACGGTTTTTTGGGAGAGCTCCTCCTCCTCCTCTTCACCCCCTGGATGTGATTCCCGGGCGGTTTCTTTGGGAATGAGGGCGCCTCCGAGCCCGGTGCTCCCGAGGATGCCGAGGGCTCCGTGTCCCCTGTGGCCTCCGGATCTTCCGTGTCCTCCTCTCCGGCCGTCTCTGCCCGGCGGGAGAAGGGAAATGTGGGATTTGGGAACGGGTTTGGATTCCAAAATCCGGGATGGGAAGGGGTTGTGGTTACCGGTGACCGTGTCCAGCTCGGCAGCAGCCGGGGCCGGCTCCGGAGGGGCCGGAGGCGGGAAAAGCGGGATAGCTCCCGGAGGGGGGATGTAGGACACCTGCAGAAACAGGGAAGCCTGGAAAACAGGGAATGAGTGTCAGAGAGGCCGGGATGGGAGAGCTGGGATCAAACTGGGAGGGACAGGCTCAGACTGGGATCAGACTGGGACAGAAGGGATTCAGACTGGTCCCAAACTGGGAACCCCAACTGGTCCAAACAGGGAGCCCAAACTGGGAGCCCAAACTGGTCCCAAACTGGGAGCCCAAACTGGGAGCCCAAACTGGTCCCAAACTGGGAGCCACAACCGGTCCAAACTGGGAGCCACAATTGGTTTGCCATGGCTCATACTGGTCCCAAAATGGGAGCCCCAACTGGTCTCAAACTGGAAATCCCAACTGGTCCAAACTGGGAGCACAAACTGGTCCAAACTGGGAGCCTCAACTGGTCCCAAACTGGTTAAAACTGGTCCCAAATTGGGAGCCACAACCGGTCTCAAACCAGGAGCCCCAACTGGTCCAAACTGGGAACCCCAACCGGCCCCAAACTGATCCCAGACTGGGGGTCCAAACTGGGAGCCACAACTGGTCCCAAACTGGTTAAAACTGGTCCCAAATTGGGAGCCACAACCGGTCTCAAACCAGGAGCCCCAACTGGTCCAAACTGGGAACCCCAACCGGTCCCAAACAGGTCCAAACTGGGAGCCACAACCAGTCCCAAACTGGGAGCCCCAAGTGTTCCAAACTGGTCCCAAACTGGTCCAAACTGGTCGCCAGGCCCTCACCCCAGTGCTCTCCTTGCGCGAGTCCAGCAGGGGGAGGCTGAACGAGGCCGCCAGGCTGGGAGTGCCCAGAACATCCCGGAGCGGCACCCGGGATTCTCCCAAAAACCTGCGGGAAACAGGGAGAGGGCTCAGGGCTGATCCAAGGGCATCCGAACCATTCCCGAGCCACGGATGGGAGTCTGGAGGAGGCCACAGAGATGGAGTCAGGATTTCTGGGAGATTCTGGGAATGTTCCCCTGGAGAAGGGCAAAATGCAGGGAATGCTGAGAGTCCCTGCAGGGGCTCCAGGAGAGCTGGAGAGGGACTGGGGCCAAGGGCTGCAGGGACAGGAGCCAGGGAATGGCTTCCACTGGGAAAGGGGAGATTGGGCTGGGATCTTGGCAAGGAATTCCTGCCTGGGCTGCAATTCCCAGATTTCCCATGGCTGCCCCTGGATCCCTGGGAGCTCCCAAGGCCGGGTTGGATCTGCCTGGGACAGTGGGAGGTGTCAGTCGGAATCTTCCTGCTCCAGGATCCAGGACCCTCCTCCCGTTTTCCCGTGGCTATTTATGGGCACCCAGGAGTTGGAGCAGCCCCAAATTCCAGCTCCTTTGGATTTCAGCCCGGCAGCAATTCCAGCCTCGGCTCCAGCCCTGGAATCAGGATCCTTCCTGCCCGGGCCTCATTCCCTAGCTCCTATCCCTAAAAATAAATCCCTTCCTCTGTTTTTCCCCTTTTCCAAGCAGCTCTCGCACCCCGTGGAGCCGGGAAAAGCCTGGAATCACAGGAATCCCGGCATTCCTCACCCAGAAGGAGCCCCCGATCCATGGGGAACCCCTGGAATGGGGGACACCGGGATCAGCCGGAGGAAGGAAGCCGGAGGCTCCGCTCCCACCACCCTTCCCGGCACTGCCGGCGCCTTGGGGAATGATCTTGGCAGCGCTTCCCAAATCCCGGCCAAGTGTCCAAAGTGTCCATCCCCAAACAACGACCCCCTGTGTATTCCCGACCTTCCAACGCTGGAATTTCCCCTCAGATTCCAAGCGAAGCGGCCCAAAAATGTGGCTCCGGCCTCCCACGGCCTCCCCCGCTCCCACAGCGGGAATCCACGGAGTCCGGGAAGAGCCGGGTGAACCCCGGGATTGGGAAAAGGGAGAGGGTGTGGTGTCCGGCTCCGGAATTTTTCCCACCTGTTTCTTCCCACGGTTTCATGGTCCTTGACCACCACGGTGAGCTCGGCATCGGGATCCAGCGGGATTCCCTTCAGATCCCACTCGAATCCCTGGGGAAAAAAGAAGAGGGAGAGGTCGGGATCAGCACCTGGAAGTGGAAAACCCAAATCTCAAAACCCTTCGGGACCACGGCGTTCCCAAAGTCAAATTTCCCAGCAAATCCACCGGGGAAAGTTGCCTTGGGAAAAAGTTTTCCTTGGCCATGGATTGCCAGGAAGGAGCAAATCCCAGGAGCTGTTCCAGCCCCAAATCCGTGCCCGTTTTCCCACCAAGTTCCCTGTTTTTATTTTTTTTTTGGAACTTTGGCCCATGGGAGCACAAGGACAGGGTTGGAAGGGAAAAGGTGCTGGAAAAATTCCCATTCCATGGAAATTTCTTGTAACCGAGTCCGGATAAGACCTTGATGGAAGGGGAAGAGATTGGAATTCTGCCTGGAATTCTGGAGCAGACAGGGAACGATCCCGAATTTTCCATGGGGAGGAAGCCCCAGGGAATCACCTGAGCTCGGGGCCGTTTTCTGGGATCAGGGATGAAATCCAGGGATTGGGAATTCTCACCTCATTCCAGACAGGATTGATGTTGTTCTTGATGACCTTTGTCCTCTTCTTGACACCTGGAAGGAGAAAAACTGGGATTGGGATCTTCCTGTGGATCGGGAGCTTCCCAGGGATCAGGATCTGGAATGAAACTCTGGGGCTGAGCTTCCAGGGATTCCCACAATTCCCTGGATCAGGCTCCGTTCCCTGCTCCCAGCTGGAGCTGAACTTCCAAGAATTCCTAGGAAAATTGTTGAATCCTGTTCTCTGCTCCCAGAGGTGGCTGAGCTTCCAGAAATTCCCACAATTCCCTGGATCAGGATCCAGCCCCATTCCCTGTTCCCAAGCAGGGCTGGGAATGCAGAGATTGGATCCAGGATCCCACTTGGAGCCCCAACACTTCCAGGATGGAAAACGCTCTGGAAAATCCCATGGAATCCCCTCCTTGCTGTGCCTCAGTTTCCCCAGGAACATCCAAAGGTTTCCAGGGATTGGGAATTCGGGGTGGGCGGGAAGAGCCAGGGGAGATCCCAAATCCCCTCCTTTCCCAAACCTCGGGGTTGTGCCTCAGTTTCCCCAAAAAGCCGCATGATGGGGAATCCCGGGATTCCCCCAAATCCAACATTCCCAATCCTGGGAATTCTCCATCCCTCCCCACCCCCTTGCCAGAGCCACGCCCCCCCTCATCCCTCCTGGAATGTCGCCGCATCCCAAGGGAGGGACCCCCGCGGGAAGAGGAAAAGGAAAAGGCCAAACAATGGAGGTGACTCAAATCCCGGGAGACTCCGGGATATTCCAAATATTCCCGGTTTTCTGCTCGTTTCGCACCGCTCAGCGACTCCTTCCCTGTTTGGGACTGGGAAGAGCCGAAATTCCCGGCTCTGGGAATAAGGAAAACTCATCCCGCTGTTTTTCCTTATCCAGAGATTTATTCCCATCCCATTCCTGATTTTTTTTTGTTTTGTTTTGTTTTTTTTTTTCCCGGGATTCAGAGCCTTGGAATTGCCCTGGATGAGGATTCCATGGAAGGCGGAGCTGCCGAGGTTCTCCAGACGGATCCCGGTGGGAATGGGATCGGCAGCACCCCCATTCCAAACGGAAAACCTGGATCGGGAGCCGCTCGGCCTTTTCCTTCATTTTTGTTAAAAATGGGATTTTTGTCCCCATTCTTTTTCGAACTCCAGGAAAATCCCAGGGCGGCGCCATCCTGAATTTTGGGAGTGCAAACCCCTCCGTTTTCCCAGGAAATCCATTCCTCGGGAATGGGATAACCCCCGCTCCGTGTGGGATTATTCGCATCCATCCCAATCCAGAATTCAAGGATTTAAAGGGACGGAATTCCCGGGGATATTCCAGCGTGGATTTAAAAACTTTGGGATCAGGGAGATAAAGGCGGCAAAGGGAAGGATTTTCCAAGGATTTAGGAGCTTCCCAGATCCCAGATTTTCCTGGGAGCTGCTTCCAAAGCGGGCAAAAATATTCCAAACCCCTCTTCCTTCCCGAATAATTGAATAAAAAAAAAATCGGGATTCCCTCACCTCGGAATGTCAGGCTGGCCACGGGATCGCTTTGTTTATCCCGCTTTTCCAGGTTGGGAAGTTGGGAAGCCCTTTGGAGGAGGCAGCGGAGCATGGCCGGGATCAGGAAAGCCGGGATGGGGAAAGCCGGGATGGGGAAAGCCGGGATAAGGATCCCCTCCCATGTCCCATTCCCACCCCCTTTTCCCGGTCCGGCCCTTCCCGGCGTGGGAACGCCCCTGGAGAGGCTGGGAAAAAACCGGGATCGTGGGAAGGAGAGCTGGGATTGGGGGGAGATGGGAAGGGCGGGAGTTGGGAATAAATCCCTGGGATTCGGGGAGGTTGGAATTCCCAGGGATTTGGGAATGCTGGGAAGCGCAGGGATGGGGAATAAATCCCTGGGATTTCAGGAATGCTGGAAAACCCAAGGATGGCCAAACACCATCCCGAATCCGGGAAAACTCAAAAACCGGGATTTGAGAATGCTGGGAAACTCAGGGATGGGGAATAAATTCCTGGGATTCAGGGATGCTCCAAGTTCCAAGGATACCCCAGGACCAGGATCCAGGGAATCCGCAAATCCCAGGGATGGGGAATCAATCACCGGATCCAGGGAATCAGAGGCGGGAAATGAAATCCTTGGGAGCCAGGAATGCTGGGAATATCCAGGATGCCGAAACACCGGGATTTGGGAATGCCGTGAACCCCGGGGATGGAGAAGAAATCCCTGGGATTCGGGCATCCCGCAATTCCCAAGGATGGGGAATTAAATCATTGGGAATTCAGGGATTCTGGAAACCCCAGGGATAAACTGGCACTGGGATTTGGGAATGCTGGGAATCTCAGGGATTGGGAAGAAATCCCTGGGATTCAGGGATGCTGCGAGGCCTGAGGATGACCCAGCACTGGGATCTGGGAATGCTGCAAATCCCAGGGATGGGGAATGATCGGATCCCGGGAATGCTGGAAACCCCCAGGAAGCCCAAACAGTGGGATTTGGGAATGCTGGGAATAAATCCCCGGGATCCAGGGATCCCACAGTTCCCAGGGAGGAGAAATCAAAACATCGGGATCCAGGAATTCTGGGAACCCCAAGGATATCTCAGGGCTGGGATTTGGGAATGCTGGGAACCCCAAAGATCCCCCAAACCCCGGGATTTGGGAATGCTGGGAACCCCAGGGATGGGGGGAAAAAAAAAAATCCCTGGGAATTTCGGGATCCTACAAGGCCCCAGCCCAGCGATGCCACAATTCGGGAATGCCGCAATCCCGGGAACACCAAACTCCCAAAAACCTGGGAATTCGGGAGGAGCGGCACCAGCAGAACACCGGGAACGCCACACCCACACCGGCAGAATTCCATGAAAAACCAGGAGCGCTCCCTCACCCAGGATATCCCAAAAATAACAAATCCCGCTTTTCCCAAAAATAAAAACATCCCAACCAAGCCGTGACGTCACCGCCCTTTGTCCCCCCCTCAATGTCACTTTTGTCCCCCAGCGGTGACACAGCGAAAGGACCCCGGGAAAGGGACACGATTCCCGTTATTCCCAAATTTGGGATCGTCCCCCCTCCCCCCTCCAGCACGGAAAATCCCAAAATATCCCCGGCGCCGCTCGGGGGAGCGGGGGGGACTTTAGGGGGGTCCCCAAGTGCCACCAGCGAGGACCCGCGGCTCTTCCAACCCCATCCCAACTTTTCGGTCCAAAATTCCTTCCAAGAAAATCCCAAAATTCCTCTAAATCCCGATTTTTTTTTTTAATTTTTTTTTCCCCCTTCTCCCCTGGAGTTTCTGGAATAGGGAGGGGACACCAAAGGGGGTGGCGGCGACAACGGGGACAGCGAGGAGCGCGCGGCGCTGCCAACCCCATCCCAACCTTCAGGGCGGCCAAAATCCCCTTCAAATCCCCCAAAATTCTCCCAAATCCCGTGGTGGTTTTTTTTTTTCTGTTCCCTCCCGAGGAATTCACACTTTGGAATGGGGAGGCGACACCAAAAACGGGGACGGGGGTGGCGATGGGGGGGACCCGCAGCCCTTCCAGCCCCATCCCAACTTTTAGGATCGGGCGTGGTCGATTTCTCCCTCCGCCCCCCCCGCCCTCAAAATTCCCCCAAAATCCCCCAAAATTCTCCCAAATCCCGGGGTTTTTTTTTTTGTCCCCTCGGGAGCTTTACCACCTTGGAATGTGGAGGAGCAGTAGGTGTCGCTGATGTCGCTGTCGCCTGTGAGGACATTTTCGGCCCGCAGGACGAAGACGCGGAGCATCGTCCCCTCCCCCACCCCTCTGCATCCCCCCCCCCCCCCCACCCCTTCCCAAAAAAAAAAAAATCCCGGGATTTCCCCCCCTCCCCCCCATTGGGCTCCGCCTCCCTTAAAGGGACGCGGCCCCGGGAGTGGGGGAGGGGCGGGGTTGGAGCGCCACCCCCCCTTGGGGACATCGGGAGGGGTTTTGGGGTCCCTGCAGCCCCAAATTGTCCCCAAAGCGGGAATTTTGGGGTCCTCACCCCCCTCTTTGGGGATGTCGAGAGGGATTTTGGGGTTCCCATCCCCCCCATTGTTCCCAGGAAGGGAATTTCGGGGTTCCCACCGTCCCATTGTCCCCAAAGCGGGAATTTTGGGGTCCTCACCCCCTCCTTTGGGGACATCTGGAGGGATTTTGGGGTCCCTACAGCCCCAAATTGTCCCCAAGGGAGGATTTTGGGCTTCCCACCCTCCCCCCATTGTTCCCAGGAAGGGAATTTTGGGGTCCCCATCCCCTTTTGGGGACATCAGAGGGATTTTGGGGTTCTCAACTCCCCCATTGTCACCAAAGCGGGAATTTTGGGGTCCTCACCCCCCTCTTTGGTGACATCAGAGGGATTTTGGGGTTCCCATCCCCCCCATTGTTCCCAAAGCGTGAATTTTGGGGTCCCCATCCCCCTTTGGGGACATCAGAGGGATTTTGGTGTTCCCATCCCCCCCATTGTTCCCAGGAAGAGAATTTTGGGGTCCCCATCCCCCTTTGGGGACATCAGAGGGATTTTGGGGTCCCCAACTCCCCATTGTCCCCAAATCAGGAATTTTGGGGTCCTCACCCCCTCCTTTGGGGACATCTGGAGGGATTTTGGGGTCCCTACAGCCCCAAATTGTCCTCAAAGCGGGAATTTTGGGGTTCCCGCCCCCCCATCATCCCCAAAGCGGGAATTTTGGGGTCCTCACCCCCTCCTTTGGGGATATCTGGAGGGATTTTGGGGTTCTTACCCCCCTTTAGGGATATTGGGAGGGATTTTGGGGTTCCAAACTCCCCCCATTGTCCCCAAAGTGGGAATTTTGGGATCTTCACACCCCTCTTTGGGGATATCGAGAGGGATTTTGGGGTTCCCAACTCACCCCATTATTCCCAAAAGGGGAATTTCGGGGTCCCCATCCCCCTTTGGGGACATCGGAGTTATTTTGGGGTCCCTACAGCCCCGGTTGTCCCTAGGGAGGAAATTTTGGGATCCCCATTCCCTCAGTTTTCCCTGGGATGGGAATTTGGGGTTCCCAGGCCCCTTTTTGTGTCCCATGGGGGATTTCGGGGTCCCCACCCCCCTTTATGGGATTCGCATTCCCGGTGGGAACAGCTGGGAATGGCCCCACCCCCGGCTATTTTTGGGAATTCTTTCCAGCCCAGCGGCTGCGGGAGATCCCGCCCCAAATTGGGATGGGATCCGGATCCCCCTTTTCCCTGATTTCCCCCTGATCCCATCCCCTCATTCCCGCTTTTCCCTCTTGGGGTTTATCTAACCCCATTCCTGTTTTCCTTCTTTGGGTTTATCCCATTCCCATTTCCCCTCCTAGGGTTTATCCTACCCCATTCCTGCTTTTTCCTCCTTGGTTTTATCCCATTCCCGTTCTTCCTTCTTTGGGTTTATCCAACCCCATTCCCGTTTTCCCTCCTTGGATTTATCCCATTCCCATTTTTCCTTCTCTGGGTTTATCCCTTCCCATTTTCCCCGGCCCCAAATCCCAGGATGGGCCACAACCCCAAACCCAGGACCTGGCGGATTTGGGGGAAATTTGGGATTTGGGAGAGGTCAAAGTCGAGGGCTCCCATGGGAATGGGAAGGGCCAGCGGAGCACGTCCCCAGTCCCGGTGCTAGGTGTGTGTCCCCAGTCCCGGTGCCAGTTGCCTGTCCCCAATCCCAGTGCCAGCTGTGGGTCCCCAACCCCTGTGCCTGTCCCCAGTCCCGGTGCCAGTTGCCTGTCCCCAATCCCAGTGCCAGCTGTGGGTCCCCAACCCCTGTGCCTGTCCCCAGTCCCGGTGCCAGTTGCCTGTCCCCAATCCCAGTGCCAGCTGTGGGTCCCCAACCCCTGTGCCTGTCCCCAGTCCCGGTGCCAGTTGCCTGTCCCCAATCCCAGTGCCAGCTGTGGGTCCCCAACCCCTGTGCCTGTCCCCAGTCCCGGTGCCAGTTGCCTGTCCCCAATCCCAGTGCCAGCTGTGGGTCCCCAACCCCTGTGCCTGTCCCCAGTCCCGGTGCCAGTTGCCTGTCCCCAATCCCAGTGCCAGCTGTGGGTCCCCAACCCCTGTGCATGTCCCCAGTCCCAGTGTGTGTCCCCAACCCCTGTGCATGTCCCCAGTCCCGGTGCCAGCTGCGTGTCCCCAGTCCCGGTGCCAGTTGCATGTCCCCAATCCCAGTTCATGTCCCCAATCCCAGTGTGTGTCCCCAAACCCTGCGAGTGTCCCCAGTCCCAGTGCCAGCTGCGTGTCCACAAGCCCTGTGAGTGTCCCCAGCACAAGTGTCCCCAAGGCCGGTCCCCTGAGATGTCCCCAACACCTGGGCCACACGTGTGTCCCCAACACCTGGCAGTGTCCCCACGGCACGTGCCACCTGTGTTTCTCCACCTGTGACTGTCCCCAACATCTGGGAGTGTCCCCAACACCTGGGAGTGTCCCCATGGCACATGCCACCTGGGACTGTCCCCAACACCTGGGACTGTCTCCATGGCACGTGCCACATGCGTGTCCCCAGCACCTGAGCGTGTCCCCAACACATGGTAACTGTGTGCCACCTGCGTTTCCCCAACACCTGGCAGTGTCCCCATGGCATGTGCCACCTGTGACTGTCCCCAACATCTGGCAGTGTCCCCATGGCACGTGACACCTGCATGTCTCCACCTGTGACTGTCCCCAACATCTAGGAGTGTCCCCATGGCATGTGTCACCTGCATGTCCCCAACACTTGTGTGTGTCCCCAACACCTGTGTGTGTCCTCACCACACGTGACTGTCCCCAAGTCCTGAGCGTGTCCCCACAGTGTGTCACATGTGTGTCCCCAACACCTGAACAAGTTCCCACCACTTGAGTGTCCCCATGACAAGTGCCATGCGTGTCACCGCCTGTCCCCAACATGAGCACATCCCCACCATGTCCCCACCACCTCCGAGTCCCCGTGTGCCATCTGTGTGTCCCCAACACCTGGGACTGTCCCCACCACATGTCCCCACCCCCCCGTGCCACACGCGCACACGGTGCCACCACCCCCGGCCGGTCACGGTGTCACACCCGTCCCCACGGGGGTCAGGCGGTGTCTCCAGCCGCTGTGCCACCCCCGTGTCGCCGCTCGGTGTCCCCGCCCCGTGTCGCCGTCCCCGTGCCGCTGCCAGCTGTGCCACCTCCCCCCCCCCCCGCCCTGGCCCC
>NW_005087677.1:147401-180392 GCF_000331425.1 Pseudopodoces humilis | reverse complement strand
GGGTTTGGGGGGTCCCTATGGGGGTGCGGGGGTCAGGGAGTCACTGAAAGCGTTTTGGAGGTCCCGATGGGGGTCTGAGGGTCCCTGTGTGGGGTTAGGGGGTCTCTGTGGGGTTTGGGGGGGTCACTGAGGGGTTTGGGGGTCACTGAGGAAGGTCTGGGGATTTGGGGGTCCTTGTGTGGGGTTTGGGGTCCTTGTGTGGGGTTTGGGGTCCTTGTGTGGGTCAGGGGGTCCCTGTGGGGTTTGGGGGTCCCTGGGAGGTGCCTCGGGGGGTCACTCTGAGCTTTGGGGGAGTCACTGCGGTGTCCCCGGGTGTCCCCGTGGAGATCGGGACATTCCCATGGGATCGGGGGCCGGGATTTGGGGGGCCCGCAGGAGGGGGTCAGTGCCTGTCCCCAGGGCGCTGTCCCCGTGCCAGGGCGGTGACATTCCCGGCCGGGGCTGGCCCTGGGGACATGCGACAGCAGCTGGCCGAGCGCGAGCAGGCGCTGCAGCTGGCGCGGGACACGATCCAGGTGAGCCCATCCCAAATCCCGGTGCCGGGAGCGATCCTGGATGCGCGGGGACATCCCAGGGGGACACACGCGACACTGTCCCGTCCCCCCGCCCTTCTTCCCGGCTTTTCCCGGCTTCTCCCGGCTTTCTTCGGTTCCTGCTTCCCTAAAATTATCCCTGTCCTCCCTCCCGGCTTTTCCCTGTTCCACCTTTCCCGGCTTTCCCCGGTTTTTCCCTTTCCCCCTTTCCGGGCTTTCCCCTTCTCCCCTTCCCGACTTTTCCCTGTTCCCCCTATCCCGGCTTTCCCATTCTCCCCTTCTCGACTTTTCCCGGCTTTTCCCGGTTTCTCCCGGCTTTCCTCGGTTCCTCCTTCCCTAAAATTATCCCTGTCCTCCTTCCCGGCTTTTCCCTGTTCCCCCTACCCTGCTTTTCCCGGTTTTTCCCTTTCCCCCTTTCCTGGCCTTTCCCTTTCCCCCTTTCCCGGCTTTTCCCGGCTTTTCCCTGTCCCTCCTTTCCCGGCTTTCCCGTTCTCCCCTTCTCGACTTTTCCCGGCTTTTCCCCGTCCCCCTATCCCGACTTTTCTCGGTTCCTCCTTCCCTAAAATTATCCCTGTCCTCCTTCCCGGCTTTTCCCTGTTATCCATATCCCGGTTTTTCCCGGTGTTTCCCTTTCCCCCTTTCCTGGCTTTTCCCGGATTTTCCCTGTCCCTCATTCCCGGCTTTCCTTTTCTCCCTTTCTCCCTTTCTCGACTTTTCCCGGCTTTTCCCTTTCCCCCTTTCCCGACTTTTCCCGACTTTTCCTGGATTTTCCCTGTCCCCCTATCCCGGCTTTTCTCGGTTCCTCCTTCCCTAAAATTATCCCTGTCCTCCTTCCCGGCTTTTTCCCTTTCTCCCCTTCCCGACTTTTCCCGGCTTTTCCTTGTCCTCCTTCCCGGCTTTTCCCTGTCCCCCCATCCGACTTTTCCCGGTTTTTCCCAATTCCCCCTTCCCGGAATTTTTCCCTGCCCCCCTTTCCCAGCTTTCCCCCGTCTTTCCAATTTTTCCCTGAAATCCGTGATTTTCCCACCGCAGATATAAATTCTGGCAAGCGCCGGGATTCTGTGGGATGGGAACAGCGGGATATCCGGAATTCCCATTTTTTTTTGGGAAAAGGGGCTGAGATCGGAACCCCAAATCCTCGCCCGCCTCAGTTTTCCCCAATCTGGGAGGAAAAAAAAAAAGCCAAAATTCCCTTTCCTCACATTCCCTGCGGCGGGAATGGGTTTGAGGATATTTGGGATTCGGGGATTTGGGATTCGGGGATTTGGGATTTGAGCCCCCAAATCCCTCGGGAATGGCAGATCCTGCAAGCCAAGGTGGGGCGGCTGGAGCAGCTCCTGCTCCTCAAAAATCTCCGCATCGACGACCTGAGCCGGCGGCTGCAGCAGCTGCAGGGCCACCGCCGCTGACAGGCGACAGCGACAGCAGCGACACCGCGGTGGCACCGGGGGACGGCCCGGGGACAGCCTGGGGACAGCTCGGGGACAGCCTGGGGGCTCCCAGTGGCTCCCAGCGCGTCCCAGTTCGCCCAGTGCCCGGCGCGGCTCCGGCGCTGGGTATTAAAGTGTTGGATCCTGGCTGGCAGTGAGGGGACAGAGGGGACACCGTGGGGACAGAGGGGACACCGTGGGGACAGATGGGACACGGCGGGGACAGAGGGGACAATGGGGACAGTGGGGGTACGGTTGGGACACGGCGGGGACAGAGGGAACAACAGGGACAGAGGGAACACGGCGGGGACACGGTGGAGACACTGTGGACAATGGGAACAGAGGGGACACGGTGGGGACACGATGGTGACACTGTGGGGACAGCGGGGACAGCAGGGAGGGGACAGCAGGGAGGGGACAGCGGGGACACGGCGGGGACAATGGGGAGGACCGTGTGGGGGACACGGTGGGGACACTGGGGACACGATGGGGACAGGGGGGAGGGGACAGCAGTGGGGACAGAGGGGACACGGCGGGGACACGGCAGGGACGCTGTGGGGACAGTGGAGAGGGGACAGCAGTGGGGACACGGTGGGGACCCTGTAGGGACAGCGGTGGGGACACAGTGGGGACAAAAGGGGGATGGCACTATGGGGACATCACTGGGCACAGCAGGGTGAGGACATGAGGGTAGAGGTGGCAGTGTGGGGACACGATGGGGACACTGTGGGGGACATTGGCGCGAGGACATCAGGGCAGGGACACTGTGGGGACACCAGAGAGGGGACAGCAGGGTGGGGACAGTGTAGGGACACCGTGGGGACAGCAGAGTGGCAGAGGGGACATCGGGGAGGAGGAGGGGGACAGCACCATGGGGATAACAGAGTGGGGACACCCTGGGGACATTCTGGGGACGCGGTGGCCGCCGGGATTTAATCCCTTCCCAAATCCCGTTGTTTTTGTAATCCCGGAGCAAATCCGCGCCCGGCGCTGGGAGGTGACAGTGACATCCCCCCGTGTGTCCCTCCCCACCTCAGGTGGCATCCCCAGGCACGGGGACACGCCCAGGGGTGGCTCTGGGGACCAGAGTGGCTTTTTCGGGAAAAGCTGGAATTTCCGGCCCATGTGGGAATGGCAGGGGACAAACCGGGCCCTGGTGTCCCCTCCCTTGGGGACAAGCCGGGTGTGACGTCACGGCGCCGGTGACAAGGACACGGTCGGGGGGGCTCTGGGGATCCCTGGGAATGTGGATCCCAGATTTTTGGGAATGTGGATCCAGGGTTTTTAAGCGTTCCCGCAGCTGGAGCAGCCCTCCCCCGGGGGTGACATTGTCCCCTCTGTCCCTCCCGTGTCCCCGCGCTGTCCCCCCGGGTCCCCGCGCTGTCCCCCCGGGGGTGACATTGTCCCCTCTGTCCCTCTCTTGTCCCAGCACTGTCCCCCCGGCATTCCCGGGGGACAATCCCGGTGCGCTCTGGGGCCGAACCGGTGGCGTTTGCCGTGTCCCGATGGGATGTGGCCGTTCCCTGTCCCCTGTCCCAGCGGGAAGGGACACGGAGGTTGGGATGGGGACGGGAAGGACGGGGCTGGATGTTCCCAGGCTGGGTGGTGACCTGGGAATGGGATTGGGATTGGGATTGGGATTGGGATTGGGATTGGGATTGGGATGGGATGGGATTGGATGGGATCAGACTGGGATCAGACTGGGATGAAACAGGATGAGATAAATGGATGGAATAGGATTGGGATGGGAAGGAATCGGGATAATTTGGGATGGGATGGAACTGGGATGAGAGAGGATGAGAGGAAATGAGATGGACAGGGAATGAAATTGGATCAAACGGGATGAGGTGGATGGGATGGAATGGAGATAGAATGGGAAGGGAAGGGAAGGGAAGGGAAGGGAAGGGAAGGGAAGGGAAGGGAAGGGAAGGGCGTTCTCCCGCCCCTCCCCGTTCCCATGACAACGCCCCCGCATCTCCCCCGACGCCCACAAGGGGGCGCCCCGCAGAATGCGCCCTTCCCCATTGGCTGCCCCGCCCCTTAGCCCCGCCCCTTAGCAACAGTACCGCCCCTTAGCAACGCCGTTCAGCACTGCCTGGGGCGTGGCCTGGAGGCGTGACCGGCGTGCGCGCCGACCAATGGCAGCGCGAGGTGGGGGCGCGCCAGCCAATAGGAGCGAGGGGGCGTGTCCCCACAGCGGGAAGCGGGCAGCGGGAGCGGCGGGGTGAGCGGGGCATGGCGACACCTGAGGGGGACATTGAGGGGGGACATCGGGGACACCCGGGGGGTCGGGATGGGATCGGGGGAGCCCCGCGGAAGCGCTGCCGGGTCGCGGGTGATGGCGGAGAGAAAACCGGGCTGGGAGCGCTCGGGAAAGGGGCGGGGGGACAGACGCGGCCGCGGTGTCCCCTCGCGGTGTCCCCTCCTGGGGTCCCCTCCTGCTGTCACCCCGATCTCCAGGTCCGGTGACGCCTCTCCCCTCCCCCGCCCAGTGCGGCTTGAGACGCCCCCAAATCCCTGGATTTCCCCCCCTCCCTCGGGAGAAGCTCCCCCCTTCCAGCTCGGTTTTCTTTTATCCCGTTTTTCCCGAAATTTTGTTGTTTTTTTTCCCGTGGGTTTCCCGGCGTTTCGTTGGCGGGGCCGTTTTGGGGTTTCCGCTTCCCAAATTCCTGCCGGCATTCCCGGTCCGGTCCTGCCAGGGAGGAGGAGGAGGTTTGACCCTCCAATTCCATCCAGGGGATTTTTTGGGGATGTCGCATCCCGAATTCCCGGCTGGCGGTGGGAATCTCCGCGCGCCGGTTATCCCGGGAAAAAGCGATTTGGGAAGGGCTCCAAGTTTGGGATCTGCGTCGCTGCTTCCAGCCTGGAAAAGATTCCCAAACCTCGGAGACTTTTTTTGGGGGGATAAAAAAAAGGGGGGGGGGAAGAAACTGAGGCACGCGCGGGGGAGGGAATTCCCTAATTCCCGCTTTTCCCGGAGATTTGGGATGAGGGAATGCCCATTCCGGGCCCTGGCGCTGCCGCAGGCTCCTCCCCGCCAGGATCGCGACCACCTCGGGGCCACCTCGGGGCCACCACGGGGCCACCAAGGTGCCACCGCTGTCCCCTCAATGGGACGGAATTGGCGCCTTCCCATTCCCATCCCATTCCCACCCCATTCCCGCAGAATTCCCGGACGATGCCCCCCGGCCGCTGAAGTTGGGGACAGCGACAGGGACGGACGGCGCAGGGGACAGATGGCGACAGCGGGCAAGGGTGAGTCCCCAAATCCCTTCCCTGTCCCCTGCCCGGATCCAGGGATTTGGGATTTTCCCGGAGTTTTGGGAGGGTCCCTTCTGTCCCTGGTCCTTCCCTCTGTCCCTATGCAGGGATTTGAGGGGTTTCCCGGAGTTTTTGGGGTCACTCTGCCCCATCCAGGGATTTGGCTGAGACGAATCCCGAGGAACCTTGGGGGGATTCTGGCTCCTTTGCGCTCCGGGAATTTCCTTGGGAATGGGGCTGGGGGCGGCTCCTTCCCGCTGGGACGAGGCCGGGAGAGCCTCAGGAGATTCCCAGGAAAACAAAGAAAAGGGTTGGGGACATCCTGGAGGGGACCTTGTGCCCCCCCTGCGGGGGGACGCGGTGACCCCCAGGGTCCAGCAGGTTCTGATCCCATAAATCCCAGATCCAGGGGATTCCCTGATCCCACAAATCCCAGATCCAGGGGATTCCCTGATCCCACAAATCCCAGATTCCCGATTTGGGATTCCCTGGTTGCTGTCCCCTCCCGAAGCCACCCGAAGTCCCCGGGCTGGGACTCCCCAATCCCGGCACAGCCGATTCCCGGCGGGAATTTTCCCGGGAAAAATTCCCACCTTCCTCCTGCTTCAATCCCACTCTTTCCAGAGGGTCCGTGCCCGGGAGGGGGTGGCGAAATGCTGTCCCCAAGTGCCACCAGGGTGACAACGGTTTATTTGGGATTACCGAGGTTTGGGATTCCCGGGTTGGGATCGGGATCCGGGATCCCCGCAGATCCTTTGGGATCGCCACGGTGCCACCCGGGAGGGTCCCCCGCGTGTCCCCACGTGTGTCCCCGCGCTGTCACCGTGTCCCCTCGCTGTCACCCCCCCCCCTCCCACCCCGGAGTGCGGGAGGGGCTTTGGGGGCCGAACAATGGCGGGACCTTAAATCGCGGCTCATTAAATCGCGGCTCATTAAATCCCGGCTCATTAAATCCCGGGATTCCCGGCGCTGCCAGCACAAAGAGCCTTTTCTTCGGGCGACAAGGGAGGCGACAATCTGCTGCTGGCGGCGGTGACAATCTGCTGCCAGCTGGGAGCGGGGCCGGGGCTCGGCGGGAGGAGGAGGAGGAGGAGGAGGAGGAAGGGGCGGATTTTCCATGGAAGCGGCGCACGTGGAAAATCCCACGGGATTTGAGCCTCCGTGGGGACAGCGCTGTCCCCAAGCTGGTGGCCTCCCCCGCAGGGCCCTGGCGCTGTCCTGCTGGCTTTGTCACAGCCGTGTCACCTTGCCCGTGTCACCTTCCCCGTGGCACCGCTCGGCCCGAGGAGGGAGCAGAGCCTGCCGAGCCTGGGGACACTTGGGGACCCTTGGGGACCCTCTGGACATCAGCTGGTGGCCGGTCCCTGCTCAGAGGGGAGCTGGCTTTGGTCACCTCTGTCCCTCTGTCCCCGTGTCCCTGTGTCACTCGTCCTAAGGACATCACAGGAGGGAGCGGAGCCTGCCAAGCCTGGGGACACTTGGGGACACTTGGGGACCCTTGGGGACGCTCTGGACTTCAGCTGGTGGCCGGTCCCTGCTTGGAGAGGAGCTGGCTGTCACCCCAGGTCCCCTGTGTCCCTGGTGACACAGGGAGGGGGTGACAGGGAAGCCCCTCCAGGTGCCACCACGCTCCACCCGTGTCCCCAAGGCGAGGCCACCTCCCTTGGTGACACGGCTGTGACCCGGGGCGGGGCTTTGTCACCTGCAGGCAGCAAGGCGAAGGGGACAGGAGTGCGCTTCGCCCCCGAGGGGACCCAGGGCCACCCCCAGGAGGGGACACAGGGCCACCACCCCCAGGAGGGGACCCACGGCCACGTCCACTTCCAGGAGCAGCTGCACGACTCGGCCGTGATGGTGACACAGGACAAGGACGGCCACTTCCTGGTCAAGGTTGGGGACAGGGGGACATCAGGGGGATGTCACCCTCCCCTGGGCACTCCAGGGCTCCCAGCTCCTGAAAATTCCCGGATTTTGAGGCGTTCCCAGCTCAGAATTCCGTGTTAATCCCTAAGGCTGCTCCTGAGGGCACCAACTCGGGATTGTCCCGTTTTTCCCCCAAATCCAGCGCCACGTCTGGGTGGCTTTGGGGACACGTGGGGCATGTGGCGCTGTCCCCTCTGCCCCATTCGGGGGACTCTGGGGCCGCTCTGGATCCCACCACAGCCATTCCCACTCTTTCCCGGTTATCCCGGCCACATTCCCGTGGGTGGCTCCCAAGGGCTCCGGGGGCGACGCCAGCGGAGGGGACGAGGTGACACCCGCGGTGCCACCAACATGTGGCACCTGCAGCTGCCACCAGCGCTGAGTCAGAGCCTCGTGGCGGGCGCGGGAGGCCAGAATTCCATCCCAAATCCGGCGCTCGCTCCGGGGGCGGCTGTTGTTGTTTTCCCACCGGGAGCCCTGCGCGTGATCCGTAGGGATGAGGGGGTGGCGGTGCCACCCACGGGGACACGGGGACATGGGGAGGGGTCCCTGGTGGGGTCGGGATCTGCCTGGGAAAAGAAGATCCTGGGTTGTTTTGTTTTTTTCCCACTGCCGAGCGGTTTTCCAGGGTTTTAAAGGGATAAATCCCGGAATGGTTTGGGGAGGGGAGAAGAGCTTGGAGCTCATTCGGTTCCTTGGGCATTCCCAGGGATCCAGGGGCAGCCATGGGAAATCTGGGAATTGCAGCCCAGGCAGGAATTCCTTGCCAAGATCCCAGCCCAATCTCCCCTTTCCCAGTGGAAGCCATTCCCTGGCTCCTGTCCCTGCATTCCTTCTTCCCAGTCCCTCTCCAGCTCTTCAGGCCCTGGAAGGAGCTCCCTGGATCCTTTTCCAGCTGTTTGGGATGATCCCAGCCCATGGGGGATTTTGGGAATTCCATCCTCCTGATCCTGACCCCAGATTCTCCCTCAGGGATCATTCCCAGCTCACTCCCCTCCCAAAATGGCTTTTTCCAAGGCTCCGGAGGGCTCTGGTTTTTGTCATGACAGTGGAGAAATTCCATGGGAAGAGGCGCTCCTGCCTTTTCCAGGAACGGCTGGAAAACCTCTCCCTGCTCCCGTGACATCCACGGATTGTTATTCCCAAAATTTCACCCCAAAATTCCATATTTTTGGGGTTTTTTTTTGGGGGGAGGGGGATGAAAAATCATCGTGTTTTTTACCTTTTCCTGATTTATTTCCTGAATGATTCCTCTTATTCCCTAAATTATTTTTTTTTCCTGATTTTTTTAGGGCACAAATCCCATCCCTCCGGGATTTAATGGGGGAACGTTTAGGATACAATTCCTCCTCTCCAGGTGCTGTCCCCACCTTCCGGGGGACTCTCCGGTGTCCCTTGTCCCCAAGGCGGGGGAGGGGGGTGTGACAATGCCCCCCTCCCCCCCTTTCCCACCCCGTTATCCCGCTTTTCCAGGTGGGATTCCTGAAGATCCTCCACAAGTATGAGATCACCTTCCTGCTGCCCCCCGTGGCCAGGCTGGGGAAGGACATTTGTCCCCTCCCTGTCCCCAACCCCAACCTGCGCGTCATCAGCGTCACCTCCCTGCCAGAAGGTACCGAGTCCCCTCCGGTGTCCCCAGTGTCCCCAAATCCCGTTATTTTGGTGTTGTTGGGATTCTCCTTTCCCGGAGGGGGGGGCTCCAGACCCCGACAAGGGACAGGGAGGGGACAGGATTTGCTCCGAGAGGTGCCACCCTCCTCTTTGGGGACAATCGGTGCCACATCCGTGGGATCCGGGAGCGGGGCGGTGCCGGGGGACAGCGGAGTGTCACCCTGGGCTCGTGGCAGGATTTTGGGGACAGGGGTTCCGCTCCGAGGTCACCGCAGGTCCCCGGGGCCACCTCGCTCCCATCCCAGTTGTCCCATGGCCAATGGATGCTGTTTCCCACGTCCCTGTCCCCTCGGGGCCCTCGGTGTCACAGGGCGGGGACCGGGCTTGTCCCACCGGCCGCTGGCTCCATCCCAAAAAAAAAATGGTTTGTTTGGAGATTCCCAACCGGGGCTGGGATCGGGATCGGGGCGGGAGGGGGACCGGGATGGGGATCGGGACTGGGATTGGAGCCGGGAGCCGGGATCAGGGCTGGGATTAGAGCAGGGAGCTGGGATTGGGACTGGGATGGGGACTGGGATTGGAGCCGGGATCGGGACTGGGATCGGGACTGGGATTGGAGCCGGGATCAGGACTGGGATTGGAGCCGGGATCAGGGCTGGGATTGGAGCAGGGATCGGGACTGGGATTGGAGCCGGGAGCCGGGATTTGGGCTGGGATAAAGGCAGGATTCAGGACTGGGATTGGGACTGGGATTGGAGTCGGGAGCCAGGATCGGGATCGGGACTGGGACCGGGATCGGGGCTGGGATCAGAGCTGGAACTGGGACTGGGATGAAGGATGGAATCAGGACCAGGACTGGAGCTGGGATTGGAACTGGGATTGGAGCCGGGATCAGGACTGGGATTGGAGCCGGGATTGGGACTGGGATTGGAGCCGGGAGCCGGGATCGGGACTGGGATCAGAGCTGGAACTGGGACTGGGATGAGGGCTGGAATCAGGACCAGGACTGGGATTGGAGCTGGGAGCCGGGAGCTGGGATTGGAACTGGGATTGGAGCCGGGATCAGGACTGGGATTGGAGCTGGGAGCTGGGATTGGGACCAGGATTAACGCCAAGATCAGGAGTGGAACCAGGATCAGGGGCGGGATCAGGAACAGGACCAGGATTGCGGCCAAGATCACGAACGGGATCAGAGCCAGGATCGGGATTGGAGCTGGGATTTCCTCAGGAGCCAGGGAAAGGAGCCCTGGGCAACCCCCGGGAGTGACGGGAGGGGACGACGACGACATTAGGACAGGGAGGGGACAGTCAGGGAATATTCACGCAGGGTAGGAAGGATGGGAAGGACTCAGGCAGGGCAGGGAAGGGCAGGGAAAGTTCAGGAAGGGCAGGTAGGATAAGGAGGGTGCAGTCAGGGAAGGATAGGAAGGCACAGGCAGGATCAGGAGGGCACAGGCAGGATCAGGAAGACGGGAAGGATCAGGAGGGCACAGGATGGATCAGGAAAGCACAGGCAGGATCAGGATGGATCAGGAAGGATCAGGAGGGCACAGGAAGGATCAGGAAGGCACAGGAAGGATCAGGAAGGCACAGGAAGGATCAGGAGGGCACAGGAAGGATCAGGAAGGCACAGGAAGGATCAGGAAGGCACAGGAAGGCACAGCCAGTGCTCCAGCAGCCCCTCCATGTCTCCGCTGCAGGGCACAGCGTGCGCTGTGAGTACACGGCGCACAAGGAGGGCGTGCTGAAGGAGGAGCTGCTCCTGGCCAGCCACAGCCCCGGCCACATCAAGGTCACCGTGCAGGCCCGGGTCATGGGTAAGGGCTTCTGGGGTCCCTCCCTGTCCCCTCACCCCCACCAGGCCCCAGCCAGTCTTCCCAGTTGAGGAATTGTCCAAAACGGGTGATTTCATCCCAAAAAATTCCCAGTCCCAGGGGTTGAGGAGAGCCCTGGCAAGGGGTGAAGGGAGGGGGTGGGGGGTGACCCCAATGTCCCCAGGGCTCCTGTGCCTGGGACCCCCCTGTGTCCCTGGGATGTCCCCTGTCCCTGGGACCCCTTTGTCATTGGGATCCCCCCTTTGTCACTGGGACCCCCAGTTTGTCACTGGGACCCCCCCTTTGTCCCTGGGACCTCTTTGTCCCTGGGACCCCCCTTTGTCACTGGGACCAACCTCCCCTTCCCCGGTCCCTGGGACCCTCCGTATAAACCCCAACACCCCTCATGCCCCCTGAGGTTGTCACCACCCCTGGTTGTCACCACAGCGGTGACACAAGGACGAGGGACAACACATCCCCCAACCCAGCTGAGCCCCGGGATGCACAAACCCCCTGGGAGCCTAAACCCCACCCACAAACCCCCTAAAAAAAGCGGGGTTCCCACCCTCCCCAAAGGGGACAGAGAGCTGTCCCCGAGCCGCGTGTCCCGATGTCCCCAGACCGTCACCACGGGACGCCGATGCTCCTGGACGGGGTGCGCTGCGTGGGCGCCGAGCTGGAATACGACTCCGAGCACAGCGACTGGCACGGCTTCGACTGACCCCAAAACCCCCCACCCCGGGGGTCCCCAAAGTCCCCAAAGCACAGGACGGTCCCCAAAGCGGGCGGGGGGACCCCGCTTGTCGCTGCTGCCGCTGCTTCGCCCTCACCCCGCAGCCCCAGGGGGGGGTTTTGGGGGAATTGTGCCTCTTGGGGTGGGAGTTCTTCCTCTTGTCTGGGGTGGGGGAGGAATTTTGCCTGTGGAATGTGGGGTGGGAGCAGGGAGTCCCCCCCCGTGGCTCTGGGGTTGGGGCCACGTCCTCCAGCCGTGTCCTTGTGTTGCTGCCAGCGCCTCTTTTTTTGGGTTTTTCTCAGATTTTTTCCTGTTTTTTTCCCTCTTTTCCCATATATTTTTTTTTTTACCCTCATGTTACAAGGACCAGGAGCAGTTTCAGGAGGTTTTATGTGCCTATATATATATATATATATATATATATAAATATAAAGATATCTTACATGCCTGCAGGGGTTAAAGTACAAAATCCCACCTCGGGAAGGAGGAAAATCCCACTGGGAATGGGCCGGGAGCCCGGATCTCCTCCATGAACCTGCCCAGAGAGACAGGGGACACCCCCAGGTGGATGATCCCAAATAGTCCTGGACTGGGACTGGGACTATTTGGATGGGGAGGGATCATGAGGCAAATTCCAGTTCAAGGGGGGCCTGGAGAGGGTGGGGGGCAGGGCCTGGGGTCCCCAGGATAACAGGGGGGTCTCAGTCTGTGAGGGAATCGAAGGTGCGAGGTCCTGGGATGGTCCCCACAATGATGGGAGGTCTCAGACGGGGTGGAAATTGGTGGTGGCATCTCCAGGAAGGTCTCAGTTGGACAGGAAGTCCATGGTAGTATCTCCAGGAGGATCTCAGTTGGACAGGATTCAATGGTGTTGTCTCCAGGAGGGTCTCAGTTGGGCAGGATTTGATGGTGGCATCTCCAGGAAGGTCTCAGTTGGACAGGAAGTCAGTAGTGGCATCTCCAGGAAGGTCTCAGTTGGAGAGGGAGTCCATGGTGGCGTCTCCAGGACGGTCTCAGTTGGACAGGATTTGTTGGTGGTATCTCCAGGAAGGTCTCAGTTGGACAGGAAGTCAATGGTGGCATCTCCAAGAAGGTCTTAATTGGACAGGAAGTCAATGGTGACATCTCCAGGAGGATCTCAGTTGGACAGGAAGTCAATGGTAGCATCTCCAGGACAATCTCAGCTGGACAGGATTTGATGGTAGCATCTCCAGGGCCCCTCAGTTGGACAGGAAGTCCATGGTGGCATCTCCAAGGAACCTTCTGTTGGAAATGAAGTTGATGGTGACAGGTCCTGGCGGTGTCCCCATGATGACGGCGAGGTCTGAGTTGGAGATTCAATGGTGCAGTCTCCAGGAAAGTCTCAGCTGGACAGGAAGTCGATGGTGGCAGGTCCCAGGGACCCCTCAGTCAGACAGGAAGTTGATGGTGGCACATCCTGGATAGTCTCAGTTGGACAGGAAGTCGATGGTGGCAGGTCCCAGGGACCCCTCAGTCAGACAGGAAGTCAATGGTGGCACATCCTGGGACCCCTCAGTTGGACAGGAAGTCAATGGTGGCACATCCTGGAGAGTCTCAGTTGGACAGGAAGTCGATGGTGGCCCTCACGCTGCGTGCCGTGCGCGTGTCCAGGGCGGTCACCTTGATCTCGGTGTCCCCGAACTGCATGCTGGTGCGGATCTCGCGCCGACCCCGCGCTGGGCCTGCGTCCCCCGCGTCCCCCAGCTCCAGGCTGATGGTTCCGCACTTCCTGACGCCGGGGTCGGTGATGTACACCACGTCATCGGTGTCACAGCAGTAGATGTTGATGATGGTCCGGCGCTGGCCGGGCCGGGCCGGGCAGTAGCTCCGCTGGACCACCTCGCCCAACGCCACCGACTGGTCCACGGTGACGAACTTCTCGAAGATGTCGGTGCACCAGTTCTTGCCCTCCTTGACCAGCAGCTTCTCCCGCGGGTGCTTCCCCTCCACGAACTTGTTGAGGACCCCCACGCCGTAGGTGAGCGGGGAGCGGCGCACCCGCACCACGCCGGGGTCCAGGCCGAAGAGCACGGCCCCTTTGAGGATGGTCAGCCCCACGTCCTGTGGGACAATGACCCGGCAGCAGTGGCCGAAGGCGGCCTGCACCGCCCGCTGCAGCATGGCCGACTCGGCAAAGCCGCCCACCAGGAACAGGAATTTGATGCCTTGGACCTCGGGTTTCTTCAGGAGGGTGTCTGGAGAGGGGGAGGATAAAAGGGGAGGTTTGGGATTGGGCTGGTGGAGAAGGGGTGAGGGGGATGGGGTGCCAGAGATGAGGGGAGTCCAGGAATGGGGGAAGTTCCAGGGGTGGAATGGGGACCCAGGGACAGGGAGGGTTCCATGAATGGAATGGGGGTTACAGGGACAAGGAGGGTTCCAGGGATCAAAGGTTCCCAGGGACAAGGGGCATCCCAAGAACAAGGTGGGTTCCAGGAATGGGAAATCGCAGGGACAAGGTGGGTTCCGGGGATTGAGTTCCAGGGACAGGGAGGGTTCCAGGGACACGGTGGGTCCCAGGGATGGAATGGGGGTTCCAGGGATAAAAGGTTCCCAGGGACAAGGGGGATCCCAAGGACAAGGTGGGTTCCAGGAACGGGGGATCCCAGGGACAAGGTGGGTTCCAGGGATGGAACGGGGCCCTGGGGACAGTTCCAGGGACAATGGGGGTTCCAGGGACAATGGGGGATCCAGGGATAAAAGGTTCCCAGGGACAAGGGGGATCCCAAAGACAAGGAGGGCTCCAGGAATGGCGGATTGCTGGGACAAAGTGGGTCCCAGGGATGGAATGGGGGTTCCAGGGTCAGGGGTGGTCCCAGGGACAAAGGGGGTCCCAGGGTGTGGGATTGTCCCAGCAATGGGAGGATCTCAGGCATGGGATGGTCCCAAGGATGGGGGGCTCATAGGGACAGGGAAGGATTCCAGGGATGGGTACAATCCCAGGAATGGGGGTTTCCAGTAACGGGGAAGGTTCCAGCGATGGGGGGTGATCCCAAGGACCGGGGGTGGGTTAGGACAGGGGTTGGATGTGGATGGGCGTGTCCCCAGGCCCCACCGATGTGCTGGATGATGTGGGTGATGGTTGGCTGGAACAGCTCGCTCATGGCCTCGGGGGACATCCGCAGCATCCCTTGGGATGACCACTTCACCAGGTTGACACTGGGGATGGACAGCGGAACCAGGGGTGACCAAGAACTCCTGCCCGGTCCTTCCCTATCCTCCTCCCTCCCACCCCAACACCCCTGTCCCGCCTTTCCCCCCTTCTCTCTCCCTCTTCCACCCCAACATCACTCCCTCCGTGTCCCCGTGCTCCCGAGATGTCCCCAACCCGCGTCACCCCTCACTTGCTCTTGCGGAGCGCGGTCTCGACGTTTTGGCCGCGGTGTTTGCGGTAGAAGTCGATGAAGGAGAAGGGCAGGGAGATATTGAGGGGGCTGGAGCGGTTCGGGGCGGCCGCGCGCTTCCGTGCCTCGAAGGCAATGGTCAGGTCCACCCAGGCCGCCGGACGCTTGGCCTTGAAGGTGGCAATGAAATCGTCCCCGAAGATGTGGCACAGAAGCTTCTCGAAGGCCAGGTCCACACCCACGGCCCCGTAGGGACCTCCTGAAGGATGAGGGTGGGGTCAGGAGGTGGCCCCGTGGTAGCCGTGTCCCCATGGTAGTCATGTACCATCACTGCAGCCTCCTACATCTCCATGTCCCGATGTCCCCCACATTCCCATGTCCCCACATCCCTGTGGTCCCCATGTCTGCCTCCCCATGTCCCTGTGGCACCCACAGCCCCATGTCCCCCATCCCTACGTCCCCGTTTCTCCTGTGTCCCCCATCCTGACGTCCTCGTGTCCCCCATCACCACATCCCCCACATCCTCCGTGTCCCCGTATCCTCCATGTCCCCCCCAACACCGTATCCCCACATCCCCCACATTCCCATGTCCCACGTCCCCAAATCCCAACATCCCCATATCCCCAGGTCCCACACATCCCCGTGGCATCCCAACCATGTCCCCATGTCCCCATCGCGATGGCATCCACGTCCCCAGGTCACCCACACGCCCCTCCACCCCAGCCCCTTGTCCCTCTGTCCCCCCTCACCCACCATCCCCCTCCTCCCTGCCCCACCGTGTCCCCCTAATCCACCCCTGTCCCTCCTTGTCCCCCCCAATCCATCCCCCCCTTCCCTCTGTCCCCTCTCTGTCTCCCGTCCCCCTGCACTTCCCCCCGCCGCCACCAGGTGGGGCCACAGCCCCACCCACGACCCTTTAGTGGGGCGGTTTTGGGGACCCGGCTCGGATTTGGGGTCCCAGTCTGGGTTTGTGGTCTCAGCCCACGTTTGGGGTCCCAGCTCAGGTTTGGGGTCTGAGTTCAGGTTTGGGGTCTGAGTTCGGGTGTGAGGTCCCAGCTCGGGTTTGGTGTCCCAGCTCGGGTTTGGGGTCTGAGTTCAGGTTTGGGGTCTGAGTTCGGGTGTGAGGTCCCAGCTCGGGTTTGGTGTCCCAGCTCGGGTTTGGGGTCTGATTTCAGATTTGAGGTCTGAGTTCGGGTTTGGCGTCCCAGTTCGGGTTTAGGATCTCAGCCCAGGTTGGGGTCTCAGCCTGGGTTTGGGGTCTTAGCCCGGGTTTGAGGTACCAGCTCGGGTTTAGGGTTCCGGCTTGGGTTTGGGATCCCAGCCCGGATTTGGGGTCCAGCCAGAGTTTGGGATCCCAGCTCAGGTTTAGGATCTCTACCCGGGTTTGGGGTTCCATCCGGGGTTTGGGGTCCCAGCCCGGATTTGAGATCCCAGCCCGGGTTTGGTGTCCCGGGAGGATCCCGAGGAGAGGGAAAAAAGGATGGAAAGGGACCCCCATCCCACCCGAGGCTTTGTAGAGCTCCTTCAGCGTCCCCTGCGGCTTCTCGATCTGGTGCACGGTCAAATCCACCGTCCCCCCGCCACAGTCGGCTACGATGTACCTGTCACCTGCACGGGGGGGACAGCGACAGGGTGGCAGCCACCCGCGGGGACACAGCGCTGCGCTTTTCCAGGGAAAACGGATCCTTAACCGAAACGTTGGGAATTGGGCGGAGAGACGAAGGGATGGGATGGTGGCAGGGAGACCCCCGCCCTTTCTGTGGGGTCAAGGGACAGGTGCCACCCGTGTCACCCCCATGGCAGGAGCGCCCTTGGGTGTTTGGGGGTGGCTCTGCCACCAAGGGGACATTCCAGGGGGACCCTCGGGATTTGGGAATCTCCAGTGGGGACCCACCCCACCCGTGTCCCCCCCTCGTACCTGCCTGCATCTCCGACCAGAGCTCGCCCACTCCCGACTCCACCAGGAAGGTGCGGCTGTGCCGGGATCTCCGGAGCTGCTCCCGGGCTGGGGGGGCAGAGCCAGGGGTCGGCAGCGAGGTTAGGATCCCCCGCGTTTCCATGGGATCCACCCCAATTCCATGGGATCCTCCTCATTTCCATGGGATCCGCCCCATTCCTCGGGATCCGCCCCATTCCCACTGTGGGGGCCGTGCTGGGAGCGCTGGTGACCGCTCCCCTCCAGGCGGGACCCCAAAAGGACCCAGCTCCAGCATGGATGGGCTGATCCCGCTTTCCCGCTGCCCTGCTGGGATCCCAGAGGATCCCCCCGGATCCCACGGGATCACCTCGTGCCCACCCGTGATGCCACCTCCGGCCCGGACCCCACAGCCCGGGTGGGGTTTCCTCTGCTCCCCCTGTCCCGGGAACATCAAAGCCGCCCGGAAGAGCCGGGATGAGCTGGGAAAGGTGGGGTTATCCTGGGATATTTTTGGCACGTGGATAATTCCTCATCCTCGGGATCAGCGCGAGCAACCCCATAAATCCCATGGGACCCCAAATCTCCATCTGGAGATCTCCATCTCAGTTGTGGGGCTCGATCCCAGCTGGGAAAACTGGGGCTGTCGCTGGGATCCATCCATGGGGGACAGTCCCTGGAGGTGGCTCAAGGACACGGGGTGGTGGCCTGGGTGGCACCGGGGCGGTGGGGACACTGCTTGGTGGCTTCTGGGAAAGCAGGAAAAAATGCCCTGGATTTGGGGAGGGGGGAGTGGGGTCTCTGGGAATGGAGTATCCGGGAATGGGGTTTCTGGGAATGGGGGGGTCTCTGGGAATGGGGGGCTCTGGGAATGAGGGGTCTGGGAATGAGGGGTCTGGGAATGGGGGTCTCTGGGAATGGGTTCTCTGGGGACAGGAGGTCACTAGCAATGGGGTTTCTGCAATGGGGTGGTCTCTGGGGTAATGGGGTCTCTGGGAATGGGGTGTCTGGGAATGGGGTTTCTGGCAATGGGAGGGTTTCTGGGGTTATGGGGTTTCTGGGAATGGTCTCTGGGGACAGGAGGTCTCTAGCAATGGGGTTTCTGGCAATGGGGTGGTGTCTGGGGTTATGGGGTTTCTGGGAATGGGGTCTCTGGGGACAGGGGGTCTCTAGCAATGGGGTTTCTGGCAATGGGGTGGTGTCTGGGGTTATGGGGTCTCTGGGAATGGAATCTCTGGGAATGGGGTCTCCGGGGATTTCCCCAGCCGTGGCAGCTCATGGACCCTGCAGATCCGGCATGCAGGGCCAGATCCCATTCCCTGCTCCTCCAGGACCCGGCCCCATCTCGACCCCATTCCCTGCGCCCCTTACCCTGCCGGAAGCTGGAATCGATGGGGTGGGGGCGCTCAGCCCCGTTGGCCGGGGCGCGGCAGCTGAGCTCGATCAGCTGGTGCAGCCGCAGCTTCCGGCAGTAAATGGAGGCGGCCTCGGGCTCCAGGGCGATCAGCAGCTGCTCCGGGGTCTCCGGGGACACCAGCCCGGCCTGCGGGGACACGGGGTGACAGGCCGGGCAGGGAACGGGGACTGGGGGCTCTCGGGGCGTGTCCACATCCCCTCGGTGCTCACCCGGATCTGGGATTGTGGAATGCTGGAGCGCCCAACACTCGCCAAATGTCAGAATGTTCACCCAAAAAGTCAACTGGCCAATCATCCCCTCAGCCCTGAGAGCTCAACGCAAGCACCGAGCTGACCACCCAGCCCCTCATCCTGCTGCAAATACACCCAACCAACCAACACCCTCACCACCCACCCAGCCAACCACCCAACCAACCACCCACCCAGCCAACCAACCAACCACCCAACCACCCAACCAACCAACCACCCAACCAACCAACCAACCAGCCAACCAACCAACCACCCAACCAACCACCCAACCAACCACCCAGCCCCTCATCCTGCTGCAAATACACCCACCCAACCACCAAACCAACTACACAACCACCCAACCAAACACCCACTTAACCATCCAACCATCCACCCAACCCCTCATCCTGCTGCAGATAAACCCAACCAAACCACCAACCAACCAACCAACCAACCACCAACCAACCACCCAACCAACCACCCAACCCCTCATCCTGCTGCAAATACACCCACCCAACCACCAAACCAACCACACAACCACCCAACCAAACACCCACCCAACCATCCAACCAACACCCTCACCACCCACCCAACCAAACACCCACCCAACCATCCAACCAACCATCCACCCAACCCCTCATCCTGCTGCAAATACACCCAACCAACCTACCAACCAACCAACCAACCAACCAACAACCCAACCAACACCCTCACCACCCATCCAACCACACAACCAACCAAAGACCTCACCAGCCAACCAATGACCTCACATCCCAACCAATGACCCAGCCCATGACCCGACCACGCAACCAACCACCCACCCAATCAACTGCTCAATCATCCAACCACTCAACCAATGACCAAGTCAACCAGTGAACCAGCCAATGTCCTGAACACCAAAACAACCAACCAACCATCCAACAACCAACCAACCATCCAACAACCAGCCAACCGTCCAACAACCAGCCAACCAACAACCAGCCAATGACCTGAGCACCAAACCAATCACCCAGCCAATGACCACCTGCTCAACCAACCACCCAACCAGTGACCCAAGCATCAAACCAACCATCCAAGCACCCAACCACCACTCAACCAACAACCCAAACCAACCAATGCGCCAACTGCTCAACCATATCCAATCACCCAATCACCCAACAACTTTTGGTCGGTTTGGGTGGGAGGAGACCTTAAATCCCATCCCATTCCCACCCCTGCCACGGGCAGGGACACCTTCCACTATCCCATGTGGATCCAAGCCCCAGTGTCCAACCTGGCCTTGGACACTCCCAGGGATCCAGGGGCATCCACAGCAAATCTGGGAATTCCATCCCAGCCCCTCCCCACCCTCCCAGCCAGGAATTCCTTCCCAAGATCCCACCTAACCCTTTCCTCGGGCAGTGGGAATTCAGTTGGAGGGAGGAAGGGGATACTCTGGAGACCACAACACCTTTGAGGGTCACCACCCTCCAGAGTCCCCCCACCTTGTAGGCCGCTTCCCGCATGAACTGCTTGGCCGGCTGCTTCCAGATGGCCGGCACAGTGAGGACCCAGCGGATGGCATCGCTCTCGGGCAGGGACGGGCACTGGTCCTTCAGCTCCTGCCAGGGGACAAGCAGGAGGTGACCCCTGGGGGCTTCCGGTCATGGAATGGTTTGGGTTGGGAGGGACCTTAAATCCCACACAGTCCCACCCAGCGACACCTTCCACCATCTCAGGTGACTCCAAGCCCTGATGTTCAACCTGGCCTTGGACACTTCCAGGGATCCAGGGGCAGCCACGGCTTCTCTGGGAATTCCAGCCCAGCCCTTCCCCACCCTCACATGGAATGTGTGGAGAGGACACAGAGGATTCCATTTGGGAAGGAGAGGGAGGGATGGAGATGGCCCCACCTGCACCGCGTGCTGCTTGAAGAAGCGCAGCGCGTGGGCGAACACCTCCAGCGCCGGCATCTTCTTCCCATTGACAGCTTCCAGCTCGGTTTTCATGGTCAGATCCTGCAGGGAACAGCAAATGGATCACCCGAGGGGCTGGAGAGCGGCCGGATCCATCACCAAACCTCGGGAATTTGCTCATCCCCCTGAGCCAACCACAACAGCTGGACCTCAGGCACCTGAAGCTTTGTGCAGCCACATCCACCCACCCTGGAGCATCTCTGATGGCAGAACCTCAAATTCACGCCCTAAAATTGGCTAAAATGGGTTTTTTTTTCCCAAACATTTCAATTCCCAACCTGGCCAGGATCCCACCGGGAACATCAGGATGGGAGCAAGGACTCACGCTGGTGCTGTGGATCTTCATCTTAAACTTCTCAAAGTAGAACCACTCGCGGGCCTCCTCAGGGTCCAGGTCGTGGTAGTAATCACGGGCGGTGTAGCCGAAGCTGTGGAATGTCCCCTCCGGAGTCAGCAGGAGGCTGGTGGGGGTCTTCTGGTTGGCCACGCCCGGGTCCCCCCCTTCCCATTTCCTGCAAAGAGGAGCCGGAGCCGGTGAACTTCCAGGGAATGGGTCCTGCCAGGTTTAATTTGTTACTATGGGTGTGGTCTGAAGGACCTTAAAAGGGCACAAAGGTGGAGGAGTGATCCCGCTCCATCCTCCGAAGGATTTAATGGAATTCCAGAATGGTTTGGGTTGGGAGGGACCTTGAAGACCACCCAGCGCCACCCCCTGCAATGGCAGGGATGCCTTCCACCATCCCAAGTGGATCCAATCCCAATGTCCAACCCGGCCTTGGGCATTCCCAGGGATCCAGGGGCAGCCCCAGCAAATCTGGGAATTGCAGCCCAGGCAGGAATTCCTTGCCAAGATCCCAGCCCAATCTCCCCTTTCCCAGTGGAAGCCATTCCCTGGCTCCTGTCCCTGCAGCCCTTGGCCCCAGTCCCTCTCCAGCTCTCCTGGAGCCCCTGCAGGGACTCTCAGCATTCCCTGCATTTTGCCCTTCTCCAGGGGAACATTCCCAGAATTCCCAGCCTGGCTCCAGAGCAGAGGGGCTCCAGCCCTTGGAGTATCCCCATTCCACACCTTCCACCAACCCAACTTCTGACCATTTTGGGGCCATAAAAGTCCATAAAAACTCCCCTGCTCCGGGAGCAGTTCCGGGGCCTCTGGCAGGTGCTCACCTCATCATGTGGATGGCCTCGGGATCGCTGGTGAAGCTGAAGGCGTAACCACTGGAGGTGGTGCCGAAGTCGATGGCCACCACCACGGAGAAGGACGGGGTCTGCTGGGAACGCGCCTCGCTCCTCTGAAAGGCAAGGAATGGGATCAAGCACTCAGCTGGGGTTGGCTGATACCAAGAAAGGAATAAAAACCCCGGGAAGGGGTTCGTTTTCCCAGGATTTTCAGGATTTTTCCCGGATTTTCACCCAGTTTGGTGATTCCCTGATGGGTGATTCTTCTTCTTACACATTGGGAAAAGCTTCTCCCGTATTCCACGGGGTGGCTGTGGTCGTTCCCAAAGGCAATTCCGATGGGACACAGGGATTTGGGCAACCCTGGAGAGGGATGGATGCCCATGGGAGCAGCCAGGGTGGTTGGGGGGATCCTGTTTTTATTTTGCTGAGCCCCCCTCATTTGGACCCTGAAATCAGAGCCAAGATCCCAAATTCCTGTGTCTGGTCTTAGTCTGAGGGACATTGCCCCAGGTGTCCCCAAGATCACTCAGTCAAAAACCTTCCCTGTGTCCAATCTCACCTTGTCCCAGGTGTCCCCAAGGGTCCCCCAGCTGAAAATCCCCCTGGCCCAGATGTTTTGGGATGTTCCCACTGCTGCTCCCACACTTTTCCTGTCCCCGTGCCGTGTCCCTGTCCCTTCCCTCCGGGGCTGTCCCCTTGCCGAAGAAGCCGTGAGGATGTGACAAGGCCCCGTCCCCGTGTCACCACGGGAAGCTGAAAGCCTCGTTAACTTTTAATGTCCCCAGATTTGATAAGTGCGGACACGAGTTGGCCGGGAAAAGCGCCGGGATCAGCAGGGAAGAGGCGGCTGGCGCAGGAATGTGCAGTGACAAGGAACTCCAGGGAGGATCCGGCTCTGGAACGCGGCCTCCCACACCCGGCAGCTCCAGAGGAGTGCGGGAGTTTTGTGGGGTTAAACTTTTCCTGGTGGGTCATTCCAGAGCTGGAAAACCCCTCCATCCTGAAAATCCCGTGGATAAAGGTTCTAGGGATAGACTGAGCCATCCTGTGGGACTGGGGGTGATGAAGGCTGGACTGGGAGGGGAGGGGGAGCAGCAACTGGGGAAGGACCAGAGGGGGAAAGGACAAAGGGACAGACCCCAGCTGCCCCTGGGGACCTCACAGTGTCCTTACTGGGACCCCACAACTGCTTTACTGGGACCCTACAGTGGTCTTACTGGGAATCCCACAGCGGTCTTACTGGAACCCCATAACGGCCTTACTGGGATCCCACAATGGCCTTACTAGGACCCCACAGTGGTCTTACTGGGAACCTCATAACAGACTTCCTGGGACCCCAAAACTACCTGCTGGGAACCCCATAATGGCCTTACTGGGACCCCTAAATTGCCTTACTGGAAACCCCTTAAAGGCCTTACTGGGAACCCCATAACAGCCTTACTGGGATCCCACAATAGCCTTACTGGGGCCCCAATGGTCCTACTGGTCCCGCACTCACCGGTGACTGGGAAGGCGTCAGTGGGGCGATGCTGCAGCTGTCGTGGGGTGTCCCCGGGGAGCCGGGCGGGGACTGTGTCGGGCACCGCTCGCCGTTGGCACCTGGGGACACGGACGGGTGAGTCTGGGTGACCCCAACACCCCCAGAGAACCGTCCCCAAGGAGAGGCCACACGGGATGTCCCGATGGAGATGGATCCGGGTGGGAAGAGATCCCAGCCCTTCCCAAAGACCTTTCCCCAAGGAGAGGCCATGTGGGACATCCCAATGGAGACAGATGCAGGAGGGAAGGGATCCCAGCCCTTCCCAAAGACCTAGCCCCAAGGAGAGACCACGCGGGACATCCCAATGGAGACAGATGCAGGAGGGAAGGGATCCCAGCCCTTCCCAAAGATCCTTCCCCAAGGAGAGGCCACGCGGGACAACCCAATGGAGACAGATCCCAGTGGGAAGGGATCCCAGCCCTTCCCAAAGATCCTTCCCCAAGGAGAGGCCATTGTGGGACATCCCGAAGGAGATGGATCCAGGCAGGAAGGGATTCCAGCTCTTCCCAAAGACCTTTCCCCAAGGAGCCACCACGCAGGACATCCCGATGGAGAGGGATCCAGGGTGGATGTGGTGGTGGAAGGGACAGAGTCACTGTGGGGGTTCCAGATGTGGAGTTGATAAAATCATGGAATGGTTGGAGCTGGCAAGGTCCCTAAATCCCATCCAGTGCCACCCCACCCATGGGCAGGGACATCTTCCATTATCCCAGGTGGCTCCAACATGGCCTTGGACACTTCCAGGGATAGGGAAGCTGCTCCGGGCCAGCAGTTGGAATGTTTGGGTTCAGTGGGAATGGGGGAAAACTTGGAAAGAGGGAAAGGAAGTGACTGTGGTTCAAATCCATGGAGAACCAGCGAGGGAGGGTGGGTCCAGCTCAGACCCCCGGCCATGCTCCAGAACATCCCGGTTTTCTGGAGACGCTGGAAGCTCCTGCGTGAGCCTGTGGTGATCCCAAAACCTGGGGGTGGGGACCTCAGGGATCCTGGGCACAGAGGATTTTTCCCTCCTCCTGGAGCCACCAGCCATCCCTGTCCCCTCCAGGAGCAGAATTCCAGCCCCGGGGACGCCCGATGATCCCACAATCGGGATGGGATGAACCCCAGAGTACCCGCCCCACACCAGGAACACAGGGCTGTCCCTCCCGCACTGTCCCGGGCATCTGGCTCCAATTAGCAACCGGCATTAATTAATCACCACCCACGAAAGAGCCGCTGGACCGGCTCCAGCTGGAAGGAGCCGGGGGAGCTGATGGAGCAGCTTTCCCAAGGGAACGGGATGGGGTGAAGTGTTGGGAATGGGGTGCGGGGTCTGGGTGGTGACACCGAGGAGGTGAAGGGACTGTCGGCCCCAAAACCTGGGCTTTGGGATTGCGGATCCTGCTGGGAATCTGCCGGGAACCTGCTGGGATTGGGGACGGGAGCGGGGATGAACAGCGCCCACCCCAAGCCGGGCTCTGGAGAGATTTGGGAACGGAGGAGGCTCCATGGTCAGAAAGATTTGGGAACAGAGGGAGCCCCATGGTTGGACAGATTTGGGAACGGAGGGGCCCCATGGTTGGAGAAATTTGGGAACAGCGGAAGCTCCTCAGGGAAGAACAAAACTCCATCTCCTCTTTGCCAGAGTCCAGACAAACCCAGCCCGGCTCCCAGCACCACCAGTTTGCACTGGGACATCCACTGGGACACCCTCGGGAAGCTCAGGAGCCCCAGGGAGCGCCCTGGGAATGCTCTGGGATCCCCCAACAGCAGCAGGATTGGGACTGGGATTGGGATTGGGATTGGGACTGGGATTGGGACTGGGATTGGGACTGGGATTGGGATTGGGATTGGGACTGGGACTGGGACTGGGACTGGGACTGGGACTGGGATTGGGATTGGGATTGGGATTGGGATTGGGATTGGGATTGGGATTGGGACTGGGATTGGGATTGGGATTGGTCTGATCCCAACTTTCCATGTCTGGGAAGAGCCACATGACAGTGATTGCCCTGCCACCCCCGGAGCTGTGCGGGTGACACGTCTGCTGTCCCCTACACCTGCTCCCTAAGTGCCTTTCCCTGTATCCGTGCCTGTCCCATAAATATTTGATCCCGGACAAACGGGAACGGTCTCTCCTCTGCCTCCGCGTGCGACAGAGCCAGGGGGAGCGGTGACCCCCCCGGGGGGCTCTGGAGAGCTTTGGACATGAAACCTCATTCCTGTGGAAAAGGATCGGGGTCGGGGGGGGCGGGGGGGAGTAATTCCTGCCGCATCCTCCGCACGCCTGGATTTGGGATGGCGGGATGAGGTTTGGGATGGTGGGATGAGGTTTGGGATGGTGGGATGAGGTTTGGGATGAGGTTTGGGATGGCGGGATGAGGTTTGGGATGGTGGGATCAGGTTTGGGATGGTGGGATCAGGTTTGGGATGAGGTTTGGGATGGCAGGATGAGGTTTGGGATGGCGGGATGAGATTTGGGATGATGGAATGAGGTTTGGGATGGCGGGATGAGGTTTGGGATGGCGGGATGAGGTTTGGGATGGCGGGATGAGGTTTGGGATGATGGAATGAGGTTTGGGATGGCGGGATGAAATTTGGGATGAAGGAATGAGGTTTGGGATGGCGGGATGAGGTTTGGGATGGCGGGATGAGATTTAGGATGGCGGGATCAGGTTTCCTCCCACAGCTGGTTCCGATTACCCCAGTGCAGGAGCTGCAGAGGGGACACAGTGGGGACAGCAAGGGACACAGAACGATCGTCTGGGGTGGGCCAGGGGACATCTCAGCCAGTGCCACCCCCTTGGGGACATCCTTACCCATCCGCAGGCTCTGCATCCCGGGCTCCAGGAGCATCGCCATGGCCTCGCTGCCCGCCTGGAAAAGGAAGGGACAAAATCCATCCCTGTGTCCCCTCGGCAGCCTGGGGTGGCCACGGTGTCCCCTCAGTGTCACCCCAGCCTTTCCCCCCCCAAAAAACGCACCAGGGATGAGGCTGGGATTTGTAGGGTCAGCAGGAGGGGACCCCAAATCCCAGCTCACAACGGGGTGTGGGAGCGGCTGTCCCAGTTTGGGGCACAGGCCAGGATTGTCACACTCCAGGGTGTCCCCGGCTGTCACAGCCACTGTGGGGACAGGGACCCGAGTTCCCATCACCGAGCAGGTCGGACAGATGTGCAGGATACAGATGTGCGGGGCACAGCTGTGTGGAAATCGCTGTTCCTGCACATTTCTCACCAAAACCCTTTTTTTTTTGGGGGGGGGGGGTGGGGGGTGGGGGAGTGGGTCTGGGCTTGTTTAGGAAAAATCCCGATTTATTTTCCTGATGGAAACGCGGTGGCCAAAGGGATCCCGGCTCTTCCCAGGGATTGTGACCCGGCCTGGACCAGCTCCAAATCTTCTTCCCGGGATAACACCTCAGCTCCTGGCTCCCTTCCCGGGGCCACGGCCTCCTGCCACCTCCGAGCCCCCCAGCCCGCCCCGGCCGCTCTCATCCCACAAATCCAGGGGCTCGGGATAGGGCTGAGCTCATCGGGAGAGGCCTCGCCGCGAGCCAAACCCACCCACGAGCCGCCGGCCCCCGCAGCCTCCCCTCTTCCCAAAAACCACCCCTCGGGATACCAGCGGCAGGTGGGGAGGCTTTCCCTGGAATTGGGGGGGGTCCAGCTCTGGCCACCCTGGAGCTGAGGGCGGGGAAGGCGGTGCTGGTGGCCCTGGGGTGACACTGAGGGGGGTCCTGGGGGTGGTCCAGGGGCTTTTCCCACCAAAATGGGGCTTTTTCCACCAAAATGGGGCTTCCCAGGAGGTTCTCCCACTCTGGAAATCAGCCCCCAGTCCGGGATTTGTGACTTTTCCCAGCTGCCTGGGGTTCGGGTTGTGGTTTGGGATAGGCAGGGATGTCCCCAATGTCCCCAACGCCGCGGTCCTGAGCCCCCACATCCCACGGGGGAGCCAGAGGGACGCGCCAGCCCTTTTGGTGGCTCAGTGGCTTCATTCCCTGTCCCTCCATGGCCACGGGGGCTCCAGGGGGTCACTCCGGGCTCTGGGTGGCCAAAATCCTCCTCCTGGCCTGGAAGTGGGTGGCCGACAGCCACCTTTGTCCCCAAGGTGCCAGTCCCCCCCTGGCGAGGAGGGTGGGTGGCCTCAAGTCCCCGCGGTGTCCCCCGGCAGCGGGCGGTGACCACGCTGTTGTCACCCGGGGGACACCGGCCGGAGCCCCCGACTCCGGGGGTCCCTCCCAGGGCAGGATCCCGGTGGCTCCCGGGTTCCCTCCAGCTGGAGCAGCGATTTTGAGGATTTTCCACCATTTCCTCCTCTGCGGGGGCTCACGGAAACGGGGAAAGGAAACAAAGTTTGGGACGGGATCAGGGCGGAGGAGGCAGGAGCGACACCGGGGCGGTGGCACGGCCAAGAGTGGCACGGGGACACCGGCTTGGCAGGGCATGGTGACCCCACAAACTCGGGGTGATCCCACAAACTCGGGGTGATCTCACAAAGCTGGGGTGGTTCCACAACCTGCGGTGTCCCCAGAGCTCGGGGTGTCCCCACAACTTGGGGTGATTTCACAAAACCCGGGGTGTCCCAACAACTTGGGGTGTCCCCACAACTCGGGGTGTCCCCGGAGCTCGGGGTGTCCCCACATGCTGGGGTGTCCCCACAATTCGGGGTGTCCCCAGAGCTCGGGGTGTCCCCAGAGTTCGGGGTGTCCCCATAAACCCGGGATGTCCCCACAACTCGGGGTGTCCCCAGAGCTTGGGGTGTCCCCGCAACTTGGGGTGTCCCCACAAACCCGGGGTGTCCCCGGATCTCGGGGTGTCCCCGCGGCACACCTGGGAGGCTCAGGGCTCCCATCCAGATGTGCTGGGACAGAAGGAGCTGTTTGTCCCCACATCCCCGCTGTGCCAGGGCTGAGCGTGGCTTTGGGGTTGGGGACCCCCCCAAATCCTCCAGAGAAGATTTTGGGGTTCCCTGGAGCCCTTTCCTGTCCCCTTGGCAGTGGCTGGGACACGGGAGCCACCCAGGGGTGTCCCCGGCACCCCTGCACGGTGCTGGCACATTGTGGCACTGTCCCTGGGGTGTCCCCCCATGACCACAGCGCTGTCCCCAAGGGTCGCAGCGGTGTCCCCCAGCACAGGACACACGGCGACAGCGTCCGAGCGTCCATCCCCACGCCCCCCCCCGTTCCTACAGCCCCCCCATTCCCACCGGGAAGACCCCGCGGAGTCCTGGCACCCCAAACCGGGCAGAGACCCCAGGGGCGGTGCCACCCTCACCTCGGCCAGGGGACAGGCCCGCTCCGCACGTCCCCAGGCCCTGCTGTCCCCCGGCCCCCGCCACTCCCGCCGGCCACTCACCGCTGTGCGGGGGGACACGGGTTGGGGCCCCCTCGGCTTTGTCACTCGGGCTGTGCCCGCCGGGCTGGTGGCTCCGGCCGTCCCCGCCGTGCCCGCGGCTCTGTCCCCGTCGGGGCCCCGCGCAGCCCCCCGCGCTCCGGCTTCCTCCCACTCCCTGTCCCGGCCCAGGCAGCGCCTCAAATTGCAATTCCAGCTGCAGATGTGGGAGCGGGAGCAGCGGGAGGAGGAGGAGGAGGAGGAGGAGGAGGAGGCAGGGCCAGCCCCGGCCCCGCCGCGGCGGAACCTCCGCTCCCCGCCCGGCCACGGCCACCGAGGGGGGACGAGGGTCCCCAAGGGGCCGGGATGGGGGACACGCCACCCCCGCACCCCCCAGAGTCCTCCTGAAACTGTCTGAATCCATCGGCCGGGTTTGTCGCTGCGTGTCCCGGGTGACTTCGGCTCTGTCCCCGCATCCAGCCCCCTCCCGAGGCCAGAGCTCGGGATTATCCCGGGATTCTCCTCCCCGGGGTCTTTCCCATTCCCAAAGGGGGATCCTGGATCAGGTTGTGCCGGGAAGCAGAGCCAGGGAGTCCCGGGAATGGGATCTGGTCCGGGATCCCAGATTTGGGATCAGAGTTGGGAAGTCCTGAGGGTGGGAGCAGAGCCAGGGCATCCCAGATTTGGGATCAGAGCTGGGAGACCCCAGATTTGGGATCAGATCTGGGAGACCCCAAGGGAAGGAGGCTGACAAAGGGTCCGTCCTATCATTCCCAAAAGCCTCCATAACGGGAAGAATCCACCATGGGAGCCTCAAAAGCACAGGCAGAATATTGGGATGATTCCAATAATTGATATATTTGGGATCATTGGGATCACCGAGCTGAGGTAGTCGGGAGTGCTGAGACAGCTTGGGATGGTTGGGATAATTGGGATCACTTGGATCATTGGGGTCCTTGAGATTGTTGGGATCGCTGAGATAATTTGGATATTAGGATCATTGGGATCATTGGGATCATTGGGATCGGTGAGACCGTTTGGGGAAATTGGGATAATTTGGATCACTGAGTTTGTTGGGATCGTTTGGATCATTGGGGTCACTGAGATCCTGGGTGGTTTGGGATCATTTTGTTTGCTGGGATCACTGAGATCGTTTGAATCGTTGGGATCAAGCCCCTGGAACTATTGGGATCAAGCCCCTGGAATTATTGGGATCAAGGCCCTGGAATTATTGGGATCAAGCCCCTGGAATTATTGGGATCAAGCCCCTGTCCGGGAATGCCTGGACCTGGAGCGGGATGTGCCAGGTGACCGGCGGTGACCACGGGGGTGACACCGGTGGGGGACACCAGGGAGGGGACAAAGGGTCACCTCCTGAGCCAGGAGACCTCCGGACCCAGAAGGGGACAGGTGGGAGCAGCATTTGGGATTTTACAGGGGCTGTTCCGGGATTTTTGGGGGTCTGGGTGTCTCAGCCCCCCCCAGCCCCGCCTGGCACCGCTATCCCGGAGCTGGGGAAGGTTCTGGAGGGGGGGACAGGGACAAGGCCGGGGGCTCCGCCCGTGTTTGCGTCCCTGGCGCCCCGACAGGGATGAGGTAGCGCTTTCCGGGAATTGAGGCCCGGCCCATGGAAATGCAGCCGGGACAGGAAACCCGGGATGAGGACGGAGAGCCGGGGCTGGAAGCGAGGCCGGAGCCCAGCCCGGACTCACAGCCGGTGTCCCCCAGCAATGTCCCCCAGCAGGACAGCGGGGTGGCACCGTGTCCCCGAGCTGGGGACAGGACGCGGACAGCCCCTCCCCTCCTGCCCGGCGCTCCCGGTTTGCTCCTTCCCAAACTTTTTATGGATAAACTGGGCCTTCCCGAGCCGGGACCTGCAGCGGGTCTTCATCATCATCACCATCATCATCCCCACCATCGCCTCCCTCCCGGCTGTCCGCACGGAGCTGGCGGATCGGGACGGATCCTGGCACACCGAGGGACGTTGTCCCCAGCACACCGAGGTGACCCCGCGGGGAGGGGGTGCAGCCCCCCGCCCCCCTCCTCTCCCGGAGCTCCGGGAGCAGGGCTGGATCCCACCCGGCCTGGGAAGGGCTGGATCGCTTCCTTCCCCCCGCCCCGCCAAGGGCAGCGCGCCCGCGGGGACGCGGTGCCACCCCAATTCCCACATTCCCGGCGGCCATCCCATAAAAGCTTCCATTCCCAAATTCCCTGCCTCTATCCCATAAAAGCTTCCATTCCCAAATTCCCTGCCTCTATCCCATAAAAGCCGGCATTCCCACATTCCCAGCATCTATCCCATAAAAGCTTCCATTCCCCCATTCCCAGCGTCTATCCCATAAAAGCTGTCATTCCCAAATTCCCAGCATCTATCCATAAAAGCTGTCATTCCCACATTCCCAGCATCTATCCCATAAAAGCTTCCATTCCCCCATTCCCAGCATCTATCCCATAAAAGCTGCCATTCCCAAATTCCCAGTATCTATCCATAAAAGCTGTCATTCCCACATTCCCAGCATCTATCCATAAAAGCTGTCATTCCCAAATTCCCAGCATCTATCCCATAAAACCTGCCATTCCCAAATTCCCGGCCCCTATCCCATCCAAAACTTGCCATTCCCGAATTCCTGGCCTCTATCCCATAAAAGCTGGCATTCCCATATTCCCGGCTGCCTCTATCCCATAAAATCTGCCATTCCCACATTCCCGGGGCCCCTCCGGGGTCCCCCTGACGGGGATTTGGGGGATTTTGGGGTTGGAAAACCCCGAGAGGTCCCCGGAAAGCCCCGAGCTCGGGATGGGGGGGCACCCAAGGGCACCGAGGGCGGGCCTCAGTTTCCCCTTGGCATTTGTGAGCTCTTGCACACCCGCACAGACTCACGGTGTTCTTGCACACCCTCAGGGACTCGCAGTGTTCTTGCACACCCGCACAGACTCACGGTGTTCTTGCACACCCACAGGGACTCGCAGTGTTCTTACACACCCGCACAGACTCACGGTGTTCTTGCACACCCACACGGACTCACGGTGTTCTTACACACCCACAGGGACTCACGGTGTTCTTGCACACCCACACAAACTCACAGTGTTCTTGCACACCCACACAAACTCACAGTGTTCTTGCACACGCACAGGGACAGAGCGTTTGCACTCCCATGTGTGCACACACGTGTGCCACACCCCTGTGCACACACCCCATTCACACACCCCATTCACACACACCCCATTCACACACCCCATGTATACACACCCCATTCACACACCCCATTCACACACCCCATTTACACACCCCATTCACACACCCCATTCACACAGACATCCCATGTGCCCATACCCCATTTACACACCCCATTCACACACACACCCATTCACACACATGCACAAACACACACTCACACACCCCATGTGCACACACCCCATTCACACACCCCATGCAAACACACACACGTACACACTCCATGTACACACACCCCCATTTACACACCCCATGTGTACACACCCCATGTGCACACACACCCCATTTACACACCCCATGTGCACACACACCACCATTTACACACCCATTCACACACCCCATGTGCACACCCCATGTGTACACACACACCCATTCACACACCCCATTTACACACCCCATGTGCACACACACCCCCATTTACACACCCCATGTACACAACCCCCATTCACACACTCCATGTACACACACACCCCTTTACACACACCCATTCACACACGTGCAAACACCAATTCACACATGTGCACACACACCCTATTCGCACACCCCATGTACACGCACACACACACACACTTGCACACTCGCGTGCTCCCACACCTCCACCCTTCCCCTCATGGTTCCCTTCGTGTCCCCTCCCCAGGTGCCTCGGCTTTGGTGTACCCCTGTCTCCGTGTCCCCTCCCCAGGTGCCACTGCCCTGGTGTCCCCCTGTCCCCGTGTCCCCTCCCCAGGTGCCCTGGCTTTGGTATCCCCCAGCCCCCTGTCCCCGTGTCCCTCCCCGGCTGCCACTGCCCTCGTGTCCCCCCTGTCCCCGTGTCCCCTCCCCGGGTGCCCCTGGCCGTTCCCTAGTGTCCCCCTGTCCCCGTGTCCCCTCCCCGGGTGCCCCTGGCCGTGTCCTGGTGTCCCCCAGCCCCCCCTGAGGAAGAGGAGGGTGAGGAGGAGGCAGCTGCAAACCATTACCGAGAGGAGGGGGCTGCTCCGGGGGCTGCTCCGGGGGTCCCGCCCGCCTCCCCCGGCTCCAGAGGCTCTTCCCAGCCCCGGGTCAGCCGGAGTTCTCCGGGAAAGGAAAACAAACCGTGAGGGGCACGGAACGGGGGGGGCCTGCAGCAGCGCCGCCTCTGTGGGGTCCCCAAAGGGGGGGCTGGGGTCCCCAAAGGGGGGGCTGGGGTCCCCAGGGCCCCCTCCCCGTGCCCAGCTGTGCCCAGATGTGCCCCGGCGTCCCCCTCTCCGCTGTGACAGTCGCCACCCCGCTGGGGTGGGGACCGCACCCGCGCCCCTCTCCCTTCCACCAGGAGCCGGGATTTGGGAACGAAGGAGCCAGGCCAGCTTGGAGTGGGGGGCTGCAGCCTGGGAATGATTTTTCCACAGGGATCTTTGTCTCCTCTTGTGAGGGGTTAAATCCAGAAATCCCTGTCCTGGAGTTGAGGGAGGGAGAAGTGACTCCCACCCTGTGTGGGATCCGTTCCCATTGGGATTCCAATGGGAATTGCCACCCCCACGGCAGCGTTCCCATTTCCCACATATCCCGCTCCCCAGTATCCCCAGCATTCC
>NW_005087677.1:118804-135647 GCF_000331425.1 Pseudopodoces humilis | reverse complement strand
CTTTCCCCTTTCCCCTTCCTTTTTATTTTCCTCCCCATCTTGGGGACTGTTCTGATTCCATCAGCGCTTCCATCACGATTTATCCCACAGGGATCCATCCCACCCACTCCAAGGTCCTCAGCCACCTCCTCTTGTCCCCAGGGTCCCGTGTGCCGGCGTGACCCCGTGTCCCCAGTGTCCCCCAGCAGTGTCACCATGCGCCTGCCCCGCTGCCTCCTGCTCCTGGCCAGCCTCATCCCGCCAGGTATGGGGACAACGACACCCTCGGGATTGTCCCCCGCGGCGCTGGAGGCCGGGATTGGCCCCAGCATGGGTGGGAGTGGGAGCCAGGATGGAATTTGGGGGATCCCGAGGCTGCTCCTGGCACAGCGGATGCTCCTGGGGGGGATTTGCCATGATCCCAAGCTCCTGACGGGCAGGGATGGGGTGACAAGGGGACAGCCAGGCCATGGGAGCAAGGACAAGGAGCCAGGGTGGGGAAACGGGGTGAGGAAATAAATTCGGGAGCCCAAGTGATCGCTTCCCCCTTTTTCCTCATTATTTAGGCCCAAAAGATCCAGCTTTTCCCGGCTATCTCCCCCTTCCCCAACCCAAAACCTCCTCCTGGGGGGGTTTATCCCAAATCCCGCCTCCTCTCCCACCTTCCCCATCAAGCACAGGTCCCGTGCTTGTCCTCAAAGTGTCCCCAGCGTGTCCTGGAGGGAAGTGGGGACACTTCTGGCTCCCTGATCCCCATTTTCCCTGGCACAGCCCTCGGCTCCTGGGGGGTCTCCTACCCCGAGTCCCTGCAGGCCAGCGGGGGGTCCTGCCTGGTTGTCCCCTGCACCTTCAGCTACCCCGCGGATGTGACAACCGCCGACGGCATCGTGGCCATCTGGTACAAGGACTACGATGGCCAGCGGACGCTAGTGTTCCACTCCACCACCCCCCAGGATGTGGATCCCCGTTTTGGGGGTCGTGCCCAGCTCCTGGGGGACCCCATGGCCCGGAATTGCACCCTGCTGCTGCGGGGGGTGACACCAGGGGACAGTGGCCTCTACAGGTTCCGCTTCGAGATCATCAACGGCGACCGCTGGTCAGCGTCGCGGGATGTGACCCTGAGCGTTTCGGGTGGGTAAAACACCGAAATTCCCCCAAAAAAATTCCCTTCTTGCCCATTCCATGAGGTCATCCTGGCCTCTGCTCTCCATCCCAGAGGATCTGGAGAGTCCCAGCGTCACCAGCAGCGAGGAGCAGACCGAGGGACAAAGGTCCACCTTGGAGTGCTCCACGCCCTACGTTTGTCCTGGGGGTGACATCGTCCTGCGCTGGGAGGGCTACGACCCCCGGGTGTCCGAGGTGTCCGGCCGCGTCCAGCTGGACACCAGCGGGGTCGGCCACCAGGTGAACCTGACCAGCTCCTTCTCCTGGAAGGACCATTCCAAGAAGCTGCTCTGCGAGGTTTCCGACGGATCCAAGAGGGCGAGCACGGAGGTGGTGCTGCGGGTCAGGCGTACGTGGGGTGGGGACAGGGGACACCTCTGCCACAGCCACCACGGCCAGGTCCCCCTCCTGCCACCCCCTCCTGCCCTGCGGCATTTTCCTCCTGCTTCTCCCTCCCTTTCCTGCTCCCTGGCCACTTCTGTCCCTTAGGCGCCACCTCGTGTCACCCACCTCCCCTCTCCCCTGCCCCGGAGTGGTGACCCCGCGTCTCTCTGTGCCCCCCGCAGACACTCCCAAGGACACCCGGGTGTCGCTGAGCCCATCCTCGGGGAACATCGGCGTGGGTGACACGGTGACGCTGAGCTGCGAGGTTGGCAGCAGCCACCCGCCGGTCTCGGGGTACCACTGGTACAAGGACGGGGTGGCCGTGGGCACCGAGCGGGTGCTGGCCCTGCGGGGCGTGCGCCGCCAGGACCACGGGCGGTACCGCTGCGAGGCCCAGAACGTCCTCGGCACCGGCGTGTCACCTGATGTCACCCTCCGCGTGTTCTGTAAGCGCCACGGGAGCTCTGCCGGGCTGGGACATCCGTGTCCGAGCGTCCCACGTTGGGGTGGGGTGGGCTGGGATGGATGGAGGTGGCTGGTGCTGCTGGAGGTCCGGGAATTGGGGTGTCCGTGCAGGAGGAGGGTGGTGGCCCCATTCCGCCTCACCTGTGTCCCTTGTCCTCGTGATCCCAAAAAACAGGGCGGGATTTCCAGCCAAGGGAAATCTGGGAAGGGTTTGGGAGCTCGTGGAGATGCAGAGCTGTGGTGGGAAGGGACCTCATGGATCATTCCCACCCCTGCCGTGTGCAGGGGCACTTCCTGCTATCCCAGCTGGATCCAGGCCGTGTCCAAGCTGGCCTTGGACATTTCCAGGGATCCAGGGGGCAGCCACGGCTTCTCTGGGAATTCCAGCCCAGCCCCTCCCCACCCCCTCAGGGAAGGGAAGAGGTTCCTGTTCCCAGCAGATCCCACAGCAAAGACAAATCCCAGCCTTCCCTGCCCAGCTGGAATCCCACAGGGAACATCTCCCCCCAGGATGGGTCCCTGTGCTCCCCCCAGCGCCCCCCGTGCCCACCCTGAGAGGTGACAGACCCCTCCCCACCCACCGTGAGTTTGTCCCCAAGGCTCTGCTCCAAAGCCAGCTGTCCCCAGCTGGTGGCAGGGGACAAACCCAAACATCCCCCAGCTCTGTTGTCACCCCCTGAGGGGCTCCCATCTCCTCCCAGGCTCTGGAATGGGGGATTTGGGGTGGGGGTTCTCTTTTCCTGTCCCCGGGGCCATCCTGGACGCGTCCCTTCCCCCTCAGCCGCAGAGATCTCGGCCAGCCCTGCGGCCGAGGTGCGGGAGGGGACGGCCACCACCTTGTCCTGCGACGTCCCCGGGCGGGAGGGACATCCCGATGAGCTGACCTACACCTGGTACAAGAACAGCGCGTGGCTCAAGGAGGGCCCGGCGCACACCCTCCTCTTCCCCGCGGTGACCACCGGCGACGCCGGCTACTACTCCTGCCAAGTGACCAACAGCCAGGGCAGTGACACGGCCCAGGCCATCAGCCTCAGCGTGACGTGTGAGTGCCACCAGCTCCTGCCACGCGGGGCCGTGCAAAACCCCCCAAAATCCAGGAGATCTCCCAAAAAATTCATGGAAAAGCCTCTTCCCCAGGGGCAGATGTAGGGGGAGGGAGGGGGTCATCCCTGCTGGCTGAATTTTATGGGAATACAACAAATTCTGGCCATGGGCCAAGTGTGAAGGTGACATTAAGTGACATTTGGGATGTGTCCATCACAGCATCTCCCACTAGTCCCCTCCACTCCATAAGACCTGGGGAGGTTTCTCATGGAGAATCCAGAGGGATAAGAACAGCTCAGGAGGTTTTGAGGGGGAAAATAACCCAGCCATGCGTTGGTTGTGACAATTTTGGGGTAAATCTGACCCGGTGACACACTGGACGAGCTGGTTGTGACATCTGGGTTGGCTGGAGGGACATTTCCCATCCCTGGAAGTGCCCGAGGCCAGGTTGGATGGGACTTGGAGCCACCTGTGACAGTAGAAGGTGCCCATGGGACCAGCTGGGATTTCATGTCCCCTCCAACTCAAACCACTCCTGGATTTTCACTGTGGCCACACCACGAGGACATCCCGACCTCAGCATCCTCTCCCATCCCACAGATCCACCCCGAATTCCCACCCTCACGCTCTTCCAGGAGACCCAGGGTGGCCGGCTGGTCATCGTCCGCTGCACTGTGGACAGCCACCCTCCGGCTACCCTGGCCATCGACCGCGACGGCACCGTGCTGGCCACCAGCGGGGCGCAGGTGGCCCTGCGCCAACGGCTCGGTGTCACCACCTCCCGCAATTCCCTGCGGCTGGAAATCCGGGATGCGGGACCCCAGGATAGCGGGAAGTACGGCTGCACCGCCAGCAACGTCCATGGCAACGCCAGTGCCACCAAAGTCCTCATGCCCCGCAGTGAGTCCCAGGGTGATGAGGCTGATCTTGGGTTTGGGGTGATGGTGAACCCCCAAAATTGGGGGGAACGCAGTCCACAGAGCAGGAGGGACACCTGTGGTGGCACTGGGGGACATGGATGGCACTGGGGGCTGTCCCTCGTCAGTAGGGCCAGAGCTGCTTTTGGAGCTGAAGGGGCTCCCAGGTTTTGTTTTCCAAAAATGCCAAAAATCAGTAAATTTATCCAAATTTTTCTGCCCCATCCATCCCCACCGGTCACTGATGCCTGACCCCCAAGTCCAGATAATTTGGGGTGACAGAGGCAGCAGAAGGAGAGAAAAGTCCCCCAAATTCATGTCCAAGAGGGAACATCCTTTAGGATCTCAAAAAAACCCAGAAAGAGATCTCAAGATTCAATTCCAGAGAATCCAAACCTGGATTTGGGTGTGGGAACTGGAATTTGGACAAGGCCAACCAATGGGAAGAGGGGACAGGGTCTGTCCAGGGAAAAAGTCACCTGGATGAACCTGACACTTGGGAAAAGCAGGAAAGGGTCAGGAAGTTGGCCTGTGCAGTGTCCCCAGGGAATGTCACCTCCCAAAGACCCACAGAACCCATAGGCTCCAGCAAGAGAGGCGTCTCAGGGAAGCCGAACATGGAATTGTAGCTGGATGGATCCATGGGAAGGATTTCCCGCTTTCCCTGATATCCCACTCCTCCTCCAGCTGCAGAGCTCCTGATCCAGCCCTCGGCAGAGGTGACAGAGGGGACCGCGGTCACTCTGACCTGCGTGGGGACAGGGCACACGGCCGAGAAGCCGCTCTACACCTGGTACAGGAACGGCCGGAGGCTCCAGGACACCTCATTCCCGACCCTGGAATTCCCGTCTGTCCGCGGAGACGACGCCGGCGCCTTCCAGTGCCAGGTCAGGAGCAGGAACGGCAGTGACACGTCGGAGACTGTTCCGCTCCGAGTGTTCTGTGAGTGTCCTGTGAGAATTCCAGAGGGTCCTGGGGCTGAGCTGGGGCTGCTCCCACCCTGAGGTTTCCCCCATCCCCACCAGCCAAGGAGCTCTTGGGCGGGAATGTGGGGAGGGTGAAAAATTCCCTTTGGCGGGTAAATCTGGGAATCTGGGGCAGGAGGAATTTGGAGAATTCCCACCTTCCCGAGAGTTTCAGGAACTAAATGGTGACAGAACCACGAATGGCTTGGGCTTGGGGGACCTCAAAGCCCATCTCATTCTGACCCCTCTGCCATGGGCAAGGACCCCTCCCACGGCACCAGGTAGGTCCAACCTGGATGTGCAAGAGTTTCTCAGGCAGCACCGGAAGCATCAATCCCTTGGATTCTCAGGGTTTTCCCAACAGATCCAGCAGTGTTTGGTCCCTGGTTTGGGTTGGGAGGGACCTCAAAGCCCTTTCTACCCCCAACCCCTCTCCCCTTGGCAGAGACACCTTCCACTCTCCCAGATTATTCCAGACCCCATCCAACCCGGATGATCAGGCGGTGTTGGAAGCATCAATCCCTTGGATTCTGGGAGTTTTCCCAACTTCACGGATCCAGTTTTCCCCCCACAGACCCCCCGAGGCAGCCGGTGCTGAGCTCGTTCCTGCAGGGGCAGGGCGGCCGCCTGGGAATCATCCAGTGCTCCGTGGGGAGCGATCCCGAGTCCAACCTCACCCTCCGGAGAGGCGACGATGTCATCGCCTGCAGCCAGGGCTGTCCCCAAGCCACCAGCCCCAGGGTCCACGTCACCAGGTCCTACAACAACCTGAAGGTGGAAATCCGGGATGTGGTAGTGGAGGATGAGGGGATTTACGTGTGCCAGGCTGGGAATTCCCAAGGAAGCTCCAGCGCCACTGTGGATTTCAAGGCCGACAGTGAGTGGGGAGAGGGGACAGGGGACGGGATTGTGGCATCTGGGAATGTTCTGGGAGAGGGGAGAGCGGGAAGGGAATGCTGGGGAAGGAGGCAAGCTCAGGAGACGGTGGCAGGAGGAGCAGAAATGCCACACGGAAATGCCACACGGAAATGCCACACGGAAATGCCACACGGAAATGCCACACGGAAATGCCACACGGAAATGCCACACGGAAATGCCACACGGAAATGCCACATGTCCATGAAATCCAGACATGGTGGCTCCCCCATGACATTCCAGCCCCTGGTGGGGATTCCCTGGCTGTGTGTGACAAGAGCACGGAGCAAAACGTGGCCAGGCGGTGTCCCTGGGCTGGTGGCACTGCCAGGCTCACAGCTGTCCCCACCACGGCACTGTGGGATCAGCTGGAATTTGTCCTTGGTGGCTTTAGGGGGTTGTCACCCCACCATTGACACCAGACCCCGTTTGCTCCTGCCCACAGCTGCCAATGTCACCGTGTCCCCATCCCCCCGCGTGCTGGAGGGTGACAATGCCACCCTCACCTGTCACCTGAGCAGCAGCTCCACAGCTGTCCCCAACGTCACCTGGTACCACAACGGGCAGCAGATCACCGGGGGCTCGGCCACCTCGCTGCTGCTGTGGCCAGTGGCCAGCAGGGACACCGGGCTCTACCGGTGCCAGGCCAGCACCGCAGGCAGCAGCCGGAGCTCTCCTGACATCCTCCTGGATGTGCTGTGTGCGTACCTTTCCCTTTTTCCCTTTTTCCCTTTTTCTCCTTTTCCTTTTCCTTTTCCTTTTCCTTTCCATTTCCCTTTCCCTTTCCTGTTTCCCCTTTTCCTTCCTTTTATTTTCCTCTTTTCCTTTTCCCCTTTTCCAATTTCCCCTTTCCCCTGTCCCGTTTCCTTTTCCCTTTCTCCTTCCCTTTCCCCTTTCCTTTTTCCCCCTTTCCCTTTCCCTTTCCCTTTCCCTTTCCCTTTCCCTTTCCCTTTCCCTTTCCCTTTCCCTTTCCCCTTTCCTTTTTCCCCCTTTCCCTTTTCCCTTTTCCCTCTTCCCTCCCATCCCCTCCCAGACCCCCAGAGCAGTGACCACTCCCCGGAACCCCTCTCCCGATGGAATTCCCGGCCTCTCATCCCACTCCCCCCTCACAGACCCTCCCCGGGACCTTTTCCTGACGGCTTTCCTGGAGGCCGAGCGGGGCTCCTTGGCCATCTTCCAGTGCTCCGTGGCCAGCAACCCCCCGGCCCAGCTGGCCCTGTTCCGGGACCAGGAGCCGGTGGCCACCAGTGCCGGCGGGAGCAGCCCGCGGGTCACCGTCTCCGCTGTCCCCAACTCGCTGCGGGTGGAGATCCGGGAGGTGACACCGGCAGACGATGGCAGCTACCGGTGCACGGCCACCAACGCGCACGGCTCCGCGGAGCGCCGGGTGTACCTGCGCGTGCAAGGTGGGGAGAGCGGGGTTGGGGAATCGCAGCGGCTCATCCCGCGGGAATGACCGCGTGTCTGTGCTCCCAGTGCCACCAGGTCCCTCCCAGTGCTGCCAGATCCCTCCCAATGCCACCAGATCCCTCCCAGTGCCCCCAGATCCCTCCCAGTGCCACCAGATCCCTCCCAGTGCCACCAGATCCCTCCCAGTGCCACCAGATCCCTCCCAGTCCCTCCCAGTCCCACCACATCCCTCCCAGTGCCACCAGATCCCTCCCAGTGCCACCAGATCTCCCAGTGCCACCAGATCTCCCAGTGCCACCAGATCTCCCAGTGCCACCCCCTGCCCGTGTTCCAGCACCTCAGCCCTGGGCATCTCCAGGAGCTGGGGACACTCAGAGGGGACAGGGAGCACCAATGGGACATGGGAGCCATCCCGAATCCTTGGATGGAGCAGGAATATCGCACCCCACGGAAGCGACGAGGGAACACGGGCAGCGCCGAGCTCTGCCCTGTCCCTTCTGAGCTGGCACTGTCCCTGCTCCAGCCACCCGAGTCCTGATCTCACCGTCCTCGGAGGTGCTGGAAGGTGACAGCGTGTCCCTGATGTGCCAGGTGGCCGGAGAGCCACTGGGTGACACCGTCTACTCCTGGTACAAGGACAGCAGGTGGCTCCAGGAGGGTCCCGACAGTGTCCTTGTGCTGTCCCGTGTCACCAGCGCTGCCACCGGGCTCTACCACTGCCGCACCCGGGGCTCCGCGGGGAGCAGCGCGTCCCCCGCTGTCACCCTGAGCGTCTGCTGTGAGTGGGAGAAGGGATGGGATGGGATGGGATGGGATGGGATGGGATGGGATGGGATGGGATGGGATCCGTGGGATGGGATGGGATGGGATGGGATCCACGGGATCCACGGGATCCATGGGATGGCGAGATGGGATTGGGATGGGGATGGTGGGATGGTGCCAGTGAGATGTTGCCAGGGAGAGGATGGTGCTGGAATGAGATGGCACCACTGGAATGGTGCCAATGGGATGGTGATGATGGGATGGCACCACTGGGACGGCACCACTGGGATGGCACTGATGGGATGGCACTGATAGGATGGCACTGATGGGGTGGCACTGATGGGGTGGCATTGATGGGGTGGCATTGATGGGGTGGCACTGATGGGGTGGCATTGATGGGGTGGCACCCATGGAATGGCACCATTGGAATGGCATTGATGGGATGGCACCCATGGGATGGCACTGATGGGATGGCACTGATAGGATGGCACTGATAGGATGGCACTGATGGGATGGCACTGGTGGGGTGGCACCCATGGGATGGCACCCATAGGATGGCACTGATGGGGTGGCACTGATGGAATGGCACCATTGGAATGGCATTGATGGGATGGCACCCATGGGATGGCACTGATGGGATGGCACTGGTGGGGTGGCACTGGTGGGGTGGCACTGATGGAATGGCACCATTGGAATGGCACTCTTCCGGTGGCACTGATGGGGTGGCATTGATGAGATGGCACCAATGGGATGGCACTGATGGGGTGGCACTGATGGAATGGCACCATTGGAATGGCACTCTTCCGGTGGCACTGATGGGGTGGCATTGATGAGATGGCACCAATGGGATGGCACTGATGGGGTGGCACTGATGGAATGGCACCATTGGAATGGCACTCTTCCGGTGGCACTGATGGGGTGGCATTGATGAGATGGCACCAATGGGATGGCACTGATGGGGTGGTACAACTGGAATGACAACAATGGGATGGCACCATTGGAATGGCACTGATGGGATGGCACCATTGGAATGGCACCCATGGGATGGCACCCATGGGACGGTGCCGAGCTGGACGCTGGCACCTCACTGTGTCCCGGGGGTCTCTGGGTGCATCCTCAAGCCTCTCCCACCCTCCCGGGCAGACCCTCCAAGGGCACCAGTGCTCAGCACCTTCCTGGAGCCTCCGTCGGGACAGCGCGGGATCCTGGAGTGCTCTGTGGACAGCTCCCCGCCGGCACAGCTGGCCCTCTTCAAGGATGGGGCCCTGGTGGCCTCCACGGCGCTGTCACCGCCTGTCCCTCGGCCACGGCTCAGTGTCACCTCGGCCACCAACGCGCTGCGTGTCCGTGTCCACCCCGTGCTGCTGCAGGACGAGGGCGAGTACCAGTGTGTGGCCACCAACGCCCACGGCAACGCCAGCGCTGCCAGGAACTTCTCCGGAGGCGGTGAGTCACTGGGAATGGGGATGGGATGGGATGGGATGGGATGGGATCCATGGGGTGGGATGGGATCCATGGGGTGGGATGGGATCCATGGGATGGGAATGGGAATGGGAATGGGAATGGGAATGGGAATGGGAACGGGAATAGGGTGGGAAGGGGGTGGAGAGCAGGTGGAGTGATGGGATTGCAGTTATGGTGACGAGGTGAAGGAATGGGGAAGAATGGGAATGGGGAACACGGAGAGCAGCTGGAATAGGATGGACAGGATGAAAATGGGGGGGAAAACTGGGGAAAATCCGTGTTTGTGGGGGTGGAGATATTCCCAAATTGCTGCGGGTGTCTCGGGCATGTGGCAAAGGGACACGGCTCTGCTTGGATGTGATTCCAAGGGCTGCCCGTGCTGTCTCCATCCGTGGCACCGCCCTCCATCACCCCAGGAATCATGGAATGGTTTGGGTTGGGAGAAACCTTAAATCCCATGAATCCCACCCTTGCCATGGGATACCTTCCATTATCCCAGGCTGCTCCAAGCCCCCGTCCAACCTGTCCTTGGACACTTTCAGGGATGGAGCATCCCGAACAAATCCATGGGAATGCTGCCACCTGTGGGATGCGGCGGCCATTCCCTCTTTTTACTGCCCTGCAATTCCCTGACTTTTCCCGCCCTGGAAAACGAGGGATCACCACATTTTCCTCCCTTCCCGCGCAGCCGCCCGGGTCTGGATCCGGCCGTCCCCAGACGTGCGGGAAGGGGACGCTGCCACCCTCACCTGCGCGGTGGCAGGAGGGGACCAGGACGTGCTGAGCTACACCTGGTACCGGAACCAGGTGTGGCTGGCCACCGGCTCTTCCCAAAATCTCACCTTCCCTGGGGTCACCGCCTCCGACGCCGGCTCCTACCAGTGCTCCATACGGACCCCGGCCCGGAACCACAGTGCCATCCCTGCCACCCTCAGCGTCCTCTGTGAGTCCCCAAGGGCAGCCTGGTGTCACCCGGTGTCACCTGGTGTCACCCCTCGGTCGGTTCCTTTGGCTGGAGAGATGGGGCAGTAAGGCCTGGTTTAATTTGGGGGGATTAATTAATTAAGGGGAGGTTGAAAAAATGTATCCCAGAGGGTAATTAAGCCAAGCTTCACACCCCAGACCTGCCCAGAGACCCCCAAAACCTGCTCCAGGTTTCCTTGTGCTCCACACCAAACCCAGCAGGAAAATCCTTGGCTTTCAGAAATTAATGCTGGATCTAAGAAAAATTTTTTTTATTGTTTTATTTTTTTATCCCTGATTGGGAAAATCAAAACTGGACTTTAAAAACAATAACATAAAAAAAAAGGGAAAAATGTTGTTGTGAGTCAGAACATGAGAAATTTTTTTTCCCCCTTTTTTACGAGAAAAAGATGGTGTTAATTTATAAATCTTCATGATGAATGCGGGATGGAGGCCCTGGAGCACGGGGAATCCCTGGCATGAAGGGGTTGGAGCAGCAGGAAAAGCTGAGGGAGCTGGGAAAGTCTCAGACAGGACAAAGGGAAACGGCCAAAAGCTGCGCCAGGGGAGGTTTAAGGTGGATATCGGGAATTTTCCTCCTGGAAATTCCTTGGCATGCGGCACTTGGGGACGCGCTCAGCGGTGGCCTGACCAGTACCAGGTGGGGACAGCTGGACTCCGTGAGCTCGGAGGGCTTCCCCAACCCAAAGGATTCCTGGATTATCCCACGCTCCATGCTTTTTCCCGGTCCCGCAGACCCTCCCAGGAACCTGCGGCTGCAATCCTTCGCCGAGAGCAGCCAGGGCACGGCCACCATCCTGCTGTGCGCCGTGGACAGCCACCCCCCGGCCCAGCTGACGCTGCTCAGGGGGGGACACCGGCTGGCCTCCAGCCCCCCCGGAGGAGGTGACACCCCCCGGCAGAGCATCCGCGTGTCCCCCACTCCCAACGCGCTGCGCCTGGAATTCCGGGAAGCCTCCGAGGAGGATGAGGGCGAATACGAGTGCCAGGCACGGAGCGCCCTCGGCGACACCCGCGCGTCCCTCACGCTCCGCGTGCAAGGTGAGGAGGGGGACAAGGGGACACTCGGGGACACTCCCAGGGGGGCATCGAAGGGGTCAGGATTGGGGGTACCCCGTTTTGGAAGGGCTGGAGGTTGGGGACACCCAAGGTGAACACCCGCCCCCCTCTGAAATTTGGGGCGGGGGGTTCTTCAAAGGGGAAAGCGCGGCCAAATCCTCTCGGCTCCCCGCAGCCACCAAGGTGCTGGTGCGACCCTCGGCCGAGGTGCCGGAGGGGACAGAGGTGACCCTGACGTGCCAGGCCCCTCACGCGCAGCCGGGGACCCTCTACACGTGGTTCAAGAACGGCCGGTGGGTGACAGAGGGACCCGAGCCCTCGCTGGGGCTCCGCGGCCACCGCTCCGACGCGGGGCTCTACGGCTGCCGGGCGGGCCGGGGTCCCCTCGCCGCCCCCGCCGCCCTCTCCGTACTCTGTGAGTGAAGGGCAACACCTCCGGGAGGGGCGGGAGGGGACAGCGGGACACGCGGGGGATGTCGCTGCCCGGTGTGTGTCGCCACACCCGCGGCCCCTCCTCGGGGGTGACACCTCCCCGCGCGGGGCTGGGGGGACACGCGGTGTCCTTGTCGCCGCAGATGCCCCGCAGGAGCCCAGCTTCGCGGCGCTGCTGGAGCCCCGCGGGGGGCGACGGGCGGAGCTGCTCTGCTCGGCCGACGGTGTCCCCCCGCCCGACATCGCCGTGAGCAGGGGACAGGGCCACCCACCCCTGGCCACCAGCCGCGGCACCTCTGACCCCCGCTTCGAGGTCCGGGCCACCCCCACGTCGCTGCGGGTGGGGATGGCGGGGCTGGAGCCCGGGGACGCGGGGCTCTACCTGTGCTCGGCCACCAACAGCCGCGGCTCGGCCACCGCGTCCCTGCGGCTGGAAGTGACAGGTGAGCTGTCGCCGCGTCCCCCTGTCCCCAGGCTGTGGGGTTGTCCCAGCTCCGGGAGCTTCTGTACCTCCTTGAGTGGCCGATGTCCCTCCTCAGGGGTCACGCTGACGGTGGAGCCCTCGCAGGACGTCCCCGAGGGTGCCAGGGCCACCATGAACTGCGAGGCCACCGCGTGGGGGGACAAAGGCGTCAACTACACGTGGTACCGGGACGGGCGGTGGCTTTGGGAGGGACAGTCCGGTTCCTTCGTCCTCAGCCGCGTGTCCAGCGCCGACGCCGGCTCCTACCAGTGCCAGGCCAGCGGGACGTGGGGCACGGCCACCTCCGTCCCCACCAGCCTCAGTGTCCTCTGTGAGTGTCCCCAGGCACAGCCGGTGACAAGCTGGGTGTCCCCAGCCCATGGGAGTCACCTCCCCAAGGGAAGAGTTTCTTCCTCTTCCTGCCCTGATCCCTTTTGGGGATTTCGGGGTCTTTTTTTTTTTAGGTAGATTTGGGGCCAAAATGCTCCAAAACGGAGGAATTCTCTGGTTGGGTGTGGGATGAGGGGCTGGGGAAGATGGGAAGGCACCGGGGCAGGGGTGGGTGGGGATGATCCAGGATGGAGAAGGGATGAGTTAGGAAGCTCTTGGTGACCTGGGGAAGGGGATTTTAGAGTTGTTTTTATGTTTGTTTTTTATTTTATGATTTAGAATTTAGAATTTTTAGAATTCAGAGTTTGGATTTGGAGCCAAAAAGCTCCAAACTGAGGAATTCTCCAGCTGGAGGCGGGAGCGAAGGGCTGGAGGGGGTGTGATGATGCTCCAGGCTGGAGGAGGGATGCATTAGGAAGCTTTTGGGAAAGAGATTTGGGATTTGTTTTAGGATTGGCCCCTCCAAAGTCAGATTCGGAGCCCGGAAGCTCCAAGTCAGGAAGATTCTCCAGCTCTGGGGTGGCAGGACAAGGACTGGAGAGGGTTTGAATCCCCCAGCTCTGGGATGAGCGGGATGGGACAGATCCAGGGACACTCCCAACCACTTTTGGGGGGGACTGTCCCACCCCGTGTCCCACTGCCACCCTCCCTGTCCCCTCACAGACCCTCCTCGGGCCGTCTCGGTCAGCACCTTCCTGGAGAACCGCGACGGGCGCGGGGCCATCGTGCTGTGCACGGCCGAGAGCCACCCGCCCTCCTGGCTGGCCCTGCACCACCGCGGCCACCTCCTGGCCACCAGCCTGTCCCCCGCTGTCACCCCGGGGCTCCGCGCCGTCCCCTCGCACAACGCCCTGCGCCTGGAGCTGGTGGCCTTGGGGACACCGGCCGGGGGACGCTACGTCTGCGTGGCCACCAATGCCCTGGGCAACGCCACGGCCAGCGCCGACTTGGATGTCCACAGTGAGTGGGGCCGGATGCTCCTGCGGGGCTGGGGGAATCCTAAAACCAAAATAAATCCCTGGAAGCGGGAAGTGGGATGGTGATGGAGGGTGAGAATTGAGTGAGGAGGTGGCTTGGGGTCGAGCGGTAAAATATGAGGGTGGTGGCACTTGGGGACATCTCGTGCTCCCTGGTAGGGTGGCCTTTAGGACAGGGGTAGGCAGGAGCAGTGATTGTCCCCTTCCACGTGTGTCCCCACCCCTGCCAAGGGGTCTGACTGTCACCCCAGTGTCCCCTTCACCCCTCTCGGGGTCTGGGGGGGTCCCGCTGGCACTGACCCCACCTGTGTCCGCAGCTCTCAGCCACCTGTGGACCTACCGGCTCCTGTCCGGGCTGCTCATGGCCATCGTGGCCATCACCATCGTGGTCCTGCTGGCCATGAAGGTGTGGCCCAGGTGACGTCCTGGATGGGGCGGGGTGGGGGGACAGGGACATCAGGAGTGGGGGACAGGGACACCGGAGTGGCACAGGGACCCTGAGATCAGGGGACAGGGACACCAGGGTGGATCAAGGACTCTGGGGTGGGGGAACAGGGACCCCGGGATCAGGGGATAGGGACCCCAGGGTGGCACAGGGACCCTGGCGTGGGGGGGGACAGGGACACCAGGAGTGAGGGACAGGGACACCGGGGTGGCACAGGGAACCTGGGGTGGGGGGACAGGGACCCCGGGATCAGGGGACAGGGACACCGGGGTGGCACAGGGACCACGGGGTGGCAGAGGGACCCTGGGAGGGGGGCACAGGGACCCCAGAGTGGCACAGAGACCCCAGAGTCAGAGGCCAGGGACCCCAGGGTCAGGGGACAAGGACCCTGGCATCAGGACACGAACCCCGGGATCAGGGGACAGTGCCTCTGGGGTGGTGACAAGGACCCCGGGGTGGTGGCACAGGGCCCCCGGGCTGAGCCAGCCCCAGGGGTGGCAGCTCCCCGTGCTCCCTGCCAGGATCAGGAGGTTCCGGAGCTGGTCCCGTGCCGAGGACACCCTGGAGCTGAGGAGCAAACAGGACATGTCACAGGTGGGGACCTCGGTGGGGACAGCCCTGGGGTCCCCTGAGCTCCCGGGGGGTCCTTCCTGGGAATCCCCGGGCTGGGAATGGGATGTGGATCCAGGATCCCGCCCAGCCCCGCAGTGCCACCACAGCCGTGGTGGTGTCACTGTCACAGGGACAGGAGGGACAGAGCCCGGTGGGGACCCAAAATCCCCGTCCCAGCCTCATTCCAGAGGGGCTCCAAGGCACAGATGGATGCCAACCCCTCCAGGGACACTCGGGATGCTCCTCTGTCCCCATGGAGTGTCCCCAGCCGTTCCCAACCTTTTCCAGATGGACGGAGCATCCTGACCTGGCGGCTCTTGGATCCCGGACCTGCTGGGCCCGCTGGAATTTCCCAATCCTGGCTGGATCCAGGGACTCCCCTGGGGATCCCCCAGCCCCATTCCAGCCCCTCGTCCCTTCCCGATGGATTCCGGTCACCGCCTCACGTGCCAGGCGCCGGTGACAGCTCCGGGCTGGGAAATCCCGGGAAAACAATAAAATCCATCCTCCGGGTGCCAGGAACGTCCTGTTTGTCACCACCGTGCTCCTGTCCCTTCTCCCTGCGCTGGAGAGGGGGACACAGGCCACCCGTGTGGCATGAGGGGACCTGGGGCTGGGGACAGCCTGGTGGCAGCTGGGCCGTGTCCCCTCTGGCCGTGTCACCGCCGCCGTTAGAGGTCACTCTGCGGCCACCTCGCCACCAGCCACGGCCTCGGCGGGGATGGGGCTCTGGGATATGGAGCTGGAGCTTCCCGGGAATGGGGGAGCTTTGGGATTTGGGGTGTTTAATCCCCCGCTTCTTCCACCCGTTCCGCTGACAGAGCAGGATGTGGGGCTGTCCCCATCCGTGTCACTGTTTGTGTCCCTGTCCATGTCCCCATCCCTGTCACTGTTTGTGTCCCTGTCCGTGTCCCCATCCCTGTCACTGCTTGTGTCCCTGTCCCCAGTCCTGCCACCGAGCCTGTCCTGGTCCTTGTCCCCATCCCCATTTCCATCACCAGCCTCATCCACATCCCCACCTCCAGTCCCATCCCTGTCCCCAATTCCTGTCCCCATCCCTCTCCCCATCCCTGCTCCCACCCCAGTCCCATCCCTGTCCCCATCCCTGTCCCCAATTCCTGTTCCCATCCCTGTCCCCACCTCTACCTCCAGCCCCATTCCTGTCCCCATCCCTGTCCCCTCTTGTCTCCTCATCCCTGTCCCCAGCTCCATCCCTGTCCCCATCCCTGCTCCCACCCCAGTCCCATCCCTGTCCCCATCCCTGTCCCCAATTCCTGTCCCCACCCCAGTCCCATCCTTGTCCCCACCCCAGTCCCATCCCTGTCCTCATCCCTGTCCCCATCCCTGTCCCCACTCGGTCCCCTGGCCAGGGCCAGCCCGGCCGGGGTGGGTGGTGACAGGCTCGCGAGCAGGGTGGCATCAGGCTGGTGACAGTGTGCTGGCAGGGTGGCAGCAGGGTGGCGACAGCGCGGGGGTGACAAGGTGGTGTCACCAACCCTCCCCCCCACGCCAGCGCCGCCTCCTCCCCGCGGTCCCTGCGAGCACCGAGGGGCAGCGGGGTCAAACTTTGTCACCTGCGCCCGCCTGGTGACAAAGGTGACCCGGCCGCTCCCTCCCTGGGGCTGGCAGTCACCTTTCCAAGGACCCTCCGCTCCGGAGCCACCGCCCCCAGCGCCACCACCGCGTCCTCCTCGGCCACCTGCGCCCTCCTCCTCCTCCTCCTCCTCCTCCTCCTCCTCCTCCTCCTGGAGCTCAGGAATTCCAGCCTGGATTCCCCGTGGAGCGGGATCGTGGGGTTGGGGAGCGGGGATCCCGGGATTTGGGGGTGATCCCGGGATTTGGGGGTGATCCCGGGATTTGGGGGAGATCCCAGCGGTTGTGGGGTCTCCATCCGGGGGGACAGAGCCGGGACTGGGCTCCGGCCGTCCTGAAGCTCCGCGGGAAGGGTGGGGAGAGCCGGGAGCCGGGATTGGGGTGCCTGGGAGGTTTAACCCGTTCCAGCCCAGCAGGAA